>CAUYQV010139861.1:0-13356 GCA_963574575.1 Galagoides demidoff | reverse complement strand
TCAAACTGATCAACACAGCCTTCATGTCATTTTCTCAGTTATAGTTTTAAAACATTCTGGTTCTACTCTTAGAGAGTTTCACTTGTACCCCTGTAAGATATATCTCAAAAATGGTCCCTCCAATCCCCCTCCCTCCACCCTTCTCCCTCCCCCCTCTCCACCCATTTCCCCACCCTTCTCCCTCCCCCTCCCCACATTCTTAGGCTATTTGGTTATAGCTTTCATATAAAAGGTATAAGTATTGATTCAAGATACGTATTAGAAGAAAAACCAATAGCACTTGATGATAAGATAGAGGAAATGGAGGTTAGAAAATACAGGAGTAAAGGATATTTCCTGGATTATTTAACCTGAGTATGGTAGAGATATTATATTTGAGATCCAAATAGAGTTTCCTATTAAAGAAAAGACTACTGTCTAGGACTATTGTATGTATAAATTTTGGGCCGATGAGCAATGACAGAGTTAGCGACAGAGATTTGGACAGGAATTTCTCTGTGTGTGTTTGTATGGGCACTAATTTAAACCTTGGAGTTGGATATGATCTTCTATGAAGAGGTATCAGAATGCTTAAACCTATTCCTGTTTTGTATTTCATTCATATAGTACACTGGTAGTTGTACCAGAGAATACCATAAAGCATACTACGGTGTGGATGGCCATAAAGCTCTTCATAATAAGAGGTTGATGATTAATTACAAAAAAATCATTTTTCTTTTCATTTTTGTTATAGGAAGAAGGATGCCAAAGAAGCTACTCCAGTGTTGAGAGTTTCCAACCCAGAATCACATAGAAGGGCTTTAGTTTATAGCCAAGATAAGCAAGGCAGTAGTGGTGGATTTTTTTAATCCAGCCACCTGTGCTACTCCACTAATCCACAAAGGGCCAATCTCACAGAACGTTATCAGATACTGTTTTTTTTCTGGCTTTCTGTTGAATTTGGTGTCTTTCAAAGTGCTCCCACCTTCTATTTAATTTTCATATTTCTGCTTTGATTATTCTCCCTTTGCTCTGAAACCGAAACGAGCCGAGGGGCAACCTCTGGATGAGTTACCAAGATCCTATGGTTCTGTCAGATCTTTCCTGCTTTTTAACATTATTCCTAAGGCATTAGTGTCTTGTCATTTTTACTTTTGCCACCTTCCTAATTACTACCTTTGAAACTTTATCAATATGTCACTTATTAATTTATTTATTTTCTGATATTTGAACTGCTGAGGCTATGTTTAGAATTGCTCAAAATAGATATGCAGCCTTTCACTTCCTCTCACCCTGTGAAAGTTGCCAAAGGAGACCCAGGTCTTCTTGGAATGGGATGTTTGTATTCATATTTAATTTGGAAAGTCAAAGTGTAACGTGTCTAGCTTCTTACCAGTGTGGATGCCGCTGAAGTTGTAGTTTATCATTTCTGCCATCCATCGTCTAAATTCCCCTTCCGTAATTTCCATAATTTCTTTATAGATGGGCTCCTCTGTGGTAGCTGACTTGTGATCCCTTGGGAGGGTTGATCTCTTCTGGTTTTTTATGTTGTCAGAATTTTTGTTGGTTCTCCCTCACGTGCATTTTGTTCTAGACTACTTTCTTCCTCTACTGACTCCTCTCACTCCTTCTTCTTAATTTTCCTTGTCTCTGTGCTTGGGTGTTGAAGTGGTCTCTTTGGTTCTTTCCCTCTCACTGTGCCACTGCAATGATGTTTCTAGGTGGAACACTCTAGCAAGAGATGGCTGGGTTCCCCTCCTCCAATCTTACTGTGGCTCTGGTCAGCCATCTCATAGTCTGTGCTGGAAGTACCCTGGGATTGTATTTTAAAATGTGGTATTTAAAATCTTCAACTGGGGAAGTTTGGAGATTCTATTGAAAAGATATAGATGGATAACGGTAGATACAGCTTTGAAAGCAGAGTTTTCTTAATGAGACTACATCAAAAGGTTCAGCATATTCTATTTTTAAAAATCCCTGTAGTTTTCATTTTAACTAAGTAGTTCTTGCCTTCAGCAGTTTGACATTCCTGATATTGTTTTAAGGTATACTTTATGTCTGATGTGATTGTGTTTCCCAGTCAGAGATATCAGCTACAATATGAGAAATAATATCTCAACCATTGCTTTTCTTCTCCCTAAATAATTTTGGTTCATTACAGAGTGTATCTATAATTGAATTTCTTTTTCTTTTTTTAGTATGATGATAGAAAAATTGTTCTTCTTCTTTGAAAGCTTGATTTAGGAGATCCACAGAGCTGTGTCCCTTCTTGGTGGCAAACTTCTTTCTGGTTAATGCTGAATTCTAATACAGTAATAAGGAAGCTGACGGGGGTGGGTTAATGAGGTTTAACTTAGGAGTGACCGCCAGTGTGAGAAATGTGATTCCCTGTAGTCGCTATACCTGAACCCCAGAGAACTGGGTTTGTGTGTCTTTCTCATCTTTCCTAAATAGTTATTTGTGATACGAAAAGTATGTTTATTCCATTCTGACCTCTCACAGGGAGTCAGTCCTATATGACTAGCACCTATAATTTATCTGTATTTCATATTTGACACTGACAGTCTCCCCATTGAGACCAAATTCATGATATAATCTAAACATACAGTGAGGCATGCACCCAGAAGGTGGGATTTTTCAAGGAAGTCCAGTGGTCAATTCTTTATGCTTGATGGCAAAATTCCCTCTAGTTAATGCTGAATTCTGATATAGGGAAATGAAAATGGGGAGAAGCTAGTAAGATTTGTAATAGGAATAAGCTGCAAGTAAAAAAAGGTGATTCCAGAAATCACAGCATAATAACTCCAGAGAACTGAGATTTTTTTTCCAGGGGAAAAAGTTTTATCTTCCCTTTGGTGAGATATTTGGAAAAATAATAGCACTACATTGCCTAAAAGGCAAAGATTGTCCTGCTGAAGGTTCAGTGGATAAAGTAAGAATCCTTAAATTTGTTTTGCAATTCTGATGATGTCTCTAGTGTCAACAAGACATGTTTCTGAGGTTCTTAAAACATTCTTAAATATTCTCAAATCAGTATTTGTGTTAGGAATATATGAAGAGGACTTTCACAGAATCAAACAATAATGGCACTATAACTTCAAGAGGATAGAATTTAAATAATGATAGAATTCTCATTTCCTTTTGTTATACATTTTCCCTATGCAAGCTGCCAAAATTTGTCATATCTAGGCTTCCTTTATCTCATGAGATTAAGTTCAATTTTAACTCACATTTTCATCTAATATTAAGGGTTTTACAGATTACAGGTCAAAATGACAAGAATTATATATCATTAGTACCTTGAAGATAATATGTATTCTTTATTTATTTATTTTTGCCATTTTTGGCTGGGGCTGGGTTTGAACCCGCCACCTCTGGCATATGGGACTGGCGCCCTACCCTTTTGAGCCACAGGAGCCACCTGATAATATGTATTCTTGTAACAAGGTATTTAATTTTGTAATCACCTCTCCCACCACCAAGCTAAGTCTGGTACTAATACAATTGACTCTTGAACAACTCAGGCTTTAGGGGAAACGACCACCTGCATAGCCAAAACTCCACATGTAACTTTTGACTCATCCAGTATTCAACAGTACTGTTGACTAGAAGCCTTACCAATAACATAAACAGTCAATTTAAACATATTTTCTATGTTTCATGTACATGCATTCTCACAATAAAGTAAGCTAGAAAAGATAAAATGTTAGTAAAGTTATAAAGAAGAAAAATACTTAGCATTCATCAAATGGAAATTAATCATACAACTCTTCATTCTCATTGTCTTCAAGTTGAGTAAGCTGAAGAGAAGGAAGAATACAGCATGGTCTTGCTGTCCCAGGAGTGGTGGAGACAGAAGAAAAATACATATAAAAGTGGACCCGCACAGCTCTAGCCCATGTTGCTCATGAACAAAATGTAACTGATTTGTCATTTTTAAAAATATATGTGTGTCCTGTCCGGTGTGGGGAGGGTTGCCACTAATCAAGACACCTGTGAGTTTTATCCATTTTAGGGGGATAATCTAATTGTCTGCTTTAATAAAAATGTTCCTACAATTGAGAAATATTTTGTGTTGTGATATTTTCATGCATTGTGCTCATCTATAAAGTGGTAACCTCAGTTAATATTATCCTATCTTTTTTAAAATCTCTGATAAGCATTATCTGAAATTCATTCATGTGTTTAGGAACAAGGTGACAAAATGATGGTATGTTCTTTATAAATCTCTCTTTCAGTTTGGCAGCCTATGAGTTATTCTTACAAGTGGTATAGACTTTATTGTCTTACATGACTTATGCTTATAGCCATACATAAATCACAAACAACCACCAGAGGAGTTTTAGTTCCCCGTACTAATATAAAGGAAGGGATTTCACAGATTGTCTTTATCAAGATTGAATGAGGTTTAAGAAGAAAAGGATTTATATTAAATAATTGTTTTCAATTTAATGTCACATAATGATGAATATTTCTATAGAAAATATTAACAAGGATACCTCATTTTATTTTATATTCACTCTAAGTCTGTGAAATGCAGGCTATGAAGAACTTTGAAAGGTCTCCCTTATGGTTTAATATTAAAGGTTTATAGTTGAGAGAAAGGAAATAATCACGGACTAGGAGATCTTATGAAAATTTAGTTTAGTATTAATTCAGCTCAGTCAAGAGTTCATAATCATTTCATTAGTTTAACTAACATTTATAGACAAGTACCAGTAAGTTTGTATGCCAAAATACCATGAACAAAGTACAAAATAACTAAAATAATACATTGGGAGAATAGTAGAAATTCATTCATTCATTCAAGATACAAGAAGAGGGTGGTGCCTGTGGCTCAAAGAAGTAGGGTGCCGGCCCAATGTACTGGAGATGGCTGGTTCAAACTGCAAAAAAAACTACCAAAAAAAAAAAAAAACCCAAGAAGAAACAATGGTACAAAATCAAGTCCAAAGGCAGGAAAACACTGGAATGGCAGCTCAAACAGTCAGGTAGAAGGAATTCTCCCTTATTTTCTGGTGGATAGATACTTTTTTTCTCATTCAGGCCTTCAGTTGATTAGATTATAGGCACTCATATTAAGGAGGATAATCTTCTTTATTCAGTCTACTAATTTAAATGTTAGTTTCATCCAAACATCTTCAAAGACGCATTCTGAATAGTGTTTGACCAAATATCTGAATACTTGTGGCCAATTAATTTAATACACAGAATTAACCATCATAGCAACTCCCAAAAAGAAACAACTGAGATATTACAAATAGTGATTTTATTATTGTTGCATTCTTCTACTTTACTGAGTCTAATTTTTAATCTTTGTTAAAACTATTAAAACTATCTTGTAGTTCTAATATGTGAAAGTAAACTAGTGGTTCTATGGAGGCTAGCTATGCCTATTCACAGAGAATATTGTGATTATTCATGATTATATGTGTATTTATGGTTAGAAAGAGCCATTCCAGTATTATATAATTTCTTAATATCTAGTAAATTGTGGAAATTACTTGCTTAAACCTTCCCTACTGACCCACAAATAGGAGAATTTAAGATCAGGTAGCAGTGATTGTAATTAACAGTCGTGCTGAGTATGGTGTGCATGAGTATAGCAGTGGTTGTAAGCATGTTTTATAGTAGAACTTTGTTGCTATTGTTACAAATGATTACTTTCAGTTTCAGTGGTTAGAAGAAGATTGATAGCTTTTCTGCCTTGTGGCTCAGACCAAGTGTAGTAGTTAGAACAGGAAAAATAAGTAAAGTTTCTGGTTGAAACAGAGGCAACAGGAGAAGATAGCTTCAAGCTTTGGCAGCAATTTAATCAACTACACAAATGCCAGATACTAATGCTACCACTACAAATGAAACTAACACTTGTTATATATATGCAATGTTACTTCAAATGTTTTCTGTATGTAGTTGTATTTAAACACATCCTATTTGAGATTTTCTAATTCACAATTTAAGATAAACCAGCATGACACAGTAGAAAGACCATGAGCTTTGGAAATAAATAAACCTGTTCTTGCGTCTCACCTCTATCTCTGTTGCTTAATTGTTGTGTAGCCTTAAGCAAGTTCCTTGCTATTCCAGGTTTATTATTTTTGTTTGTTTGTTTTTGAGATAGAGTCTCAGTTTGATGCCTTGGGTAGAGTGCAGTGGCATCATAGCTTACAGGAACCTCAATCTCTTGGGCTCAAGCCATTCTCTTGCCTTAGCCTCCTGAATAGCTGGGACTACAGGCACCCACCAAAATGCTAGCTATTTTTAGAGACAGGGTCTTATTCTAGCTCAGGCTTGTCTTGAACTCATGAGCTCAGGCCATCCTCCCACCTCAGCCTCCCAAAGTGCTGGGATTACAGGTGTAAGGAACCACACCTGGTCTGGTTTAATTTTTCTTATTGAGGTAATCATGGTACCACATGCATTCACTCCCCAGCACTCCTCCACACTTCCTTAAAGCAAGCAAAACTGGATAAATAAACAAGTAGATATAAAAACATAGTAAAGGCATGCTCTACTTTTATTGCTTCTCTACTACCACTTGTTCCTTGAAGCTTGAGAGAGTTTTATTTTGTTTCTAAATGAAATGGGAAAGAGGCCTTTTAAATATCAATGTCACTTTATTCACACACAAATTAAAACCTAAGTATACTTATTAGAATCCAGTTAGGAATATAAAGGAACTAATATTATGTTGCTCAGGGTACAGCAGTAATGTGGGATCATAAATAGAAAGACATTTTAATGTAATGGCTTAAATAATATTATTAAACATATTATTGCCATCATACATTCAGTTTTGAAAATAAACCCAGTGCTTATGATTTAAGATTAAAAATGATTGCCTTTTTCCTAGGTGCAGTTTGAAAACAAAGTTAATTGCCAAACCCCAGAAAATGTAAATTACTCCATGTTTTTAAAGTTTTCTTGCCACTAATATAGAATGTTGCATTTGACTGACAAGCTGATAATAGAAAATAAAATTTTATTCTTTAAATTTTGGGAAACTTCTTTTGGTATTCCATTCATGTCTTTTCCATGTTGCTGTTCACGTTATCCATTTTGAAGTTTGGGTATGCTATGAATACATGTCATATCCTGCTTATAAAATAACTCACAGACTATTGTTTTTTCTATGACTTCAGACTTGTGGATAAGAGGTTGTGTAGAGCTTTAATTTGAAGACATCCATTAATTTGTGATTCTTATGGCAAGCCTCCAAAGTATAATAGTGTGTTAAATGGAACCAGAGTTGAATTTTAAGGGATTTTTGCTTTGGTAGTAAGGACCCTTTCAGGATGCAAAATTAAAGAAATTACTTTAAATTTTTCCAAAACAATTATTTGATATAATCTTCACTAACATAAGGGCATAAGTCATGAGAAGGAGTATTAGTAATCAAAAAGATCTCAGCTTTTGTCCTCCAGTAAAGAACTTTTAAAGTGACATGGTTACCTCAGAAAAGCAATATTGGTTTAATTCAAGAAATATTGATTAATCTAAAATGGTAGAGAAAAAATTGAAGAAAACGACATTCAAGTTCAAAAGATACTAAAACAAACAGAAGACGGTAAAATATATTAAGATAGACTCCATTTTCATAGATGTTCCAGATAATAATGCCTTATAATTTTCATGTGTTTACAAACAAATAAATCATCACTTGCTAGTGAAGTATGCAGCTACTTCTAGGGTAAAATTTGGAAGAACTGAAAATGGATAAATCAAGTCTATGTAACAACCCATCAAAGGCAATGAAAGAGTACTATAGGCAGTAGAGAACACTAATGTACCATTGTTTCACCCAGATAATCCTGTGCTCTTTTCTTCCGTTTGTGGAAATATCTACTGTTGAAATACTTACCATTCAACTGCAGATTTATTCATCCAAACAAGTCATTATTTTTAAAGATTATATCATGAAAAAATGTATAAAAACCAGAAATATCCATTTTCAAATCCAGAATTTTGAATCAAATGTCATTTGGTTTGAATTATCTGGAGCTTCCTTCTCTCCAAAATTTTATTCAGGTTAAGCTGGATACTGTGTGGGAGGGGAAACATGAAAGATTTCTTTAATTCAAGAATACATTTTAGTTTTATGAAAGCATAGCTTTAAAAAAACATTCACACATATATGTGAATGTGTGCATGTAATTTTCTTTTTAACTGTTAGGTTAGTGGCAGCTGTTTAAGAATGTGTAACTTTCTTGCATGCATCAAATTGTTTTATAGTGTTATATAGGAATGAAAAGACTTTAAAATATTTCTTAAATTGATACTGGCAAAGTCTTTAGTCAAACTCCAACTTCTAATGGCTTATACTTGATTTGTTTTAATATGGGCTGTGGGAATAGAAAAACTATTGGGACTACATTTAGATCTGCCTGGCAACAGACAGGTAGAGTAGACTTCAAATTACTATTTTTCATTATTGGAGTGCCCCTTAGGAATATATTGTAAGGAATTCTGTCTACTTCAGATAAGAGTCTCCTTAGCAGTTTAATGTGCCAATCAGTTTTGCTTAGCAGCCCAGAATCATCATATTGCAGCTATTGAATAGTTCCAGACCATATGTTTCAAAGGATGGAGAATGTGATATGTGACACATTTCTAAAGAATGGTGATGAAGAGCATTAATATGCTGATGATGGCAAGGAAATTGGAAGGGACTGAATTATGTAGGATCAACAGTGACTTTGGATAGAAAAAACTATGCAAGCAGCAGGCATCTTACAGAGTCTATAATTACATGTCTGCTCTAGCCATATCATCCATTCAATGCTAAGTTGCACAGTTCCTATCCTTTTCATCTTTAAACAGGAACCTCTGGAATAGGAGGGCACACAAGTACATTTAGGAGAAACAGACAATAGAGTCTAGTTTATGTCTCTTATAGCTCAGATTCAGTATGTTCCACATCCTGAGGTGTCACCTTTAAAATAAATCTGGAATAAGAGCCTGATTAGCATCTATGGTTACCACCAATTTCAAAATAGAAGATAAAAATAATACTGAATATAATGCCTTTAAAATAAGAAAATGAGGGGGAAAAGTATATGTTATATTTTTTCAGCTTGAGGGCTCTCTTTTTATAGTATAAAGAAATCACCATATATTTACTTTACATGGCTAACTAAAATGTGTGTGATGTATATATATACATGCCCTTAGCACATAACATGGTTTACAAAAGAATGGTGACAAGACCTTTAGAGATGCAAAGCCCTAAAACCGCAATGGTTCCATACTCCCATTCTCAATCTGTAATTTAAAATAAGTTTAAGGAAGTCCTGTGATAACTAGTTTGATGAAATCAAATTACTTTTAAAAGTTGTTTGGTGACCCTCTTTTGCTGGTGCCTGTGGTATATGTATCGTCCTATCAGATAATTCAGCATATAAGTCTCAATGTTGCAACTAACTAGGCCATGGGCATGCCAACTTCCCTAGTTAAGGGCGAGGGAAGAAACATTTTCCAGGGGATATACATGAATGCTTCTCTAATTATGTGAGAATTTAATGAAATGAGAGAATTGGTCATGTGAATAGCTGGAAAAGGTTCCTAGGTATTGGGAGCAGTAAATGCAAATGTACTGAGGTTGAAGCATATTTGATATGTCTGAGGAACACCAAGTAGCTAGAACAGAATGAGGAAGGGTAAGAAATTGTAGCCGAACAAATAGGCAAAAAGCTCATAGGTACCAGATGGTTTTCTAACATCAGCATTACTTTACTCCTGGAGTTAGGCAGACAATCTTAAATGATAGGATAGTGACATGTAGTGACATATAGCTAAAACCATGTCCAGTATTAACTGTATCAACTGGCTTTTTCATCTTTCTGAAGGTCATTGAGTATACAGGGAACCCCAGGGAACTCATATGGCTAACATAAGAAACATAAGATTTACAAGGAGACTAATGGACAAAAGCTATAACTCTGAAAACAGAACAAGAGAAATGAAAAGGAAACTTTTCTGCCTTTTAAGCTTATGACATCAAAAAGTTGAGCTATTAATTCAAAATATGATCATAATTACATGGAAGCTATACAGAAATTTATGAGTTCTATTTGAATACAAAAACATAGAATTGCACACTAAGGAAACTAATGAATGGAAAACTCACATTGACAACACCTGCTACTAACACATCTTATATTATCCCACAATAATTTCTGAGTGGAATGGCATGTGGAGATGGTCAGAAGTCATAAGGCCTGAACATGGACTATATTACAAAAAATCAGCTGAATGTATGGTAGAGCCATAGAGGGATACTGAATTTATCTTTTTTTTTTTTTTTAAGAGACAGAGTCTCATTTTATCGCCCTTGGTAGAGTGCTGTGGCATCACAGCTCACAGCAACCTCCAGCTCTTGGGCTTAGGCGATTCTCTTGGCTCAGAATCCCGAGTAGCTGGGACTACAGGTGCCTGCCACAACACCCAGCTATTTTTTGTTGTTGTTGCAGTTTGGCCGGGGCGGGGTTCGAACCTACCACCCTCAGTATATGGGGCTGATGCCCTATTGAGCCATAGGTGGCACCCACATTTATCATTTTAAAACATGATCAGATAATCACTTCATTTGATTTTTGTCTGTACTTAATTGGAGACTGAATAGAACAAACTGACTAAAATAGTTCAGATTTCAAGTGCACCAAGGGATATTTGCATCAGGATTAATCATGCCAGGTTCAAATAATTGGTGAAAGTTGGTTAAAAATGATTTAAAACTTTGATTTTTTAGCATTGCGAGGTGTTACCTAAATATTGTCTTCTGTAATAGCTAATATGTTTCAATGAAAATGCTTATTCACTGACACAGATGATAAATACCCAGCTTTCATTTTTCCTCTTAGATCAGGAATCTAGAATTTTACTATAATGTCATCTAAGGTTCATATATAATGCTTTATACTTTTCCAACACTTTTATACATATGTATTCACCTTCTTGCTCTCTGTTACCCTCCCCATTTTACCCTCCCAAATACCTACAACAGTCACACACATAGCCAGGATTCAACGTTTATTAATTGAATGAAAAAAATGAATAAATAATTGTTTTCCAGTTTGATCCTCAGGTGAGGAAAATGGGGTAGGCATAGAAATTTACGTACAAAAGAGATGAGAAAACCAGAGTGTGGCTGGGTGGCTTGTCAAATGTCTCAGGAATCTAGTGGAGTGTGAGAGAAGTGCAGTCTTCTGATTCCCAGACCTATAATATTTCAGCTTGAAAAATACCATTTCCCTTTTGGCAGTCATTCTTAACTCTGGTGGCACATTGCAATCACTTTTGGCACTTTTAAAAATTCTGATGTCTGGAACCACTCCATAGAAAATCATGATGCAGGATGAGAATCAGAATTTTTATCACATTCTCCTGTCTCAATAAATTAGGGTAGTTTTCCCAGAAAACACTTAAATGGCATAGTGAATGAACTCAGAATCAACTGTGTTCAAATCCCAGTATCTGTTTTATTAATATTTTGGCAAGTTCATCGGGAAACCTCAGTTTCCTCAGCTCTCAAATAGGGATAACCTTACCAAACTTGCAGGGAAGTGTAAGGATCAAATGAGATGCATCTGAAAAAGGCTAGCACATGACAGAAGTTCAATAAATATTACTTTTCTATCTTTTCTCTTTTGTTTGTTTCTTCCTGACCACAACACTTTTTACTATTTCAAAGTTCTGCCACATTCAAGTAACACTACAGAGTTATTAAGTTTTGTTAACTACTGATGTAGTCAATATGATTGTACTCTCTATTATTTTCTGTTATGCTAGTGTCTGATATTCTGTTTTAAGAAGACTTATCAATTCTCCTATGCTTCAAGTATAGTTTTTATTGTAAAGTGAGTTTTTTGAATCAATAGCACAGTACATTTTTATGGGTCCACAAACAGTGAAATGTTTGTGCTTAAGTTTATTTCCCCACTTACATCTCTTTTCTGAAATTATTTACAGTATTAGTCCCGATTGTGAGATGAAATGAAGATGTATCAAACTTTTAGTATGAATTTTATAAAAATCTACAGGACTAAGATTGATCGGTAGCACAGAATTCAATTATAGTTTTGGCATGGATTTATATATGTCTTCCAAAAATATCTGTGAATGCATGACATAGTTAAAATTATGCCTCTTAAAATGAGAAATATTTATCAGAGAATACATACTAACTAATAGTGGCTAGTAAATGGACTGCATGGCTCTTGTTATTTCTTTTATTAAAACATCATTATAATTTATACTTCCAAATTCACTTGGTTTAAATGTGCAATTCAGTGAAGTTTGGTAACTTTGCATATTTGTAAATTTGCAGTTTTAGAACATTTCTTTCACCCCCAATAAAGATAAGTCACACACTTTGCAGTCCCTGTGCTGACTCTTAGATAATCACTAATCTGCTTTCTGCCTTCATAGATTTTCCTTTTCTAGATATTTCAAGTGAATTGATTCTTAAAAATGTAGTCTTTAAAGAAGTTTTCTTAAACTTAGCATAATATATTTGTGGTTTATCTATGATGTAGCACCTATCATTATTTCATTCTTTTCTTTAATTTCTGACAAGTATATAATAATTATATTGATATCTAACTGGGTAAGTTGCCCAGAAATGCAGCTAATGTAACAATTTACTATGAAATCGGTGGCTTAAAAACAATGAAAATGTACTCTTTTACAGTTCTAGAGATTAGAAATCTAAAATCAAGAGGGGAATCAGGACTGTGTTCCATCTGGAGGTTCTATATGAGAAATTTCCCCTGCTTCTTTTTGTATTAGTCCCAGTGGTTTCTTGAAATGTGGCCACATAACTCCAGTCTTTACCTCCATCTTCACACTGCCTATGTTCCTTTCTGCCTGGGTATCCTTTTGTCTATGTGTAAGGACTTCAGTCATTAGGTTTATGGCTCTCCCATAACTGGTATTAAATTATCTCAACTTGACTAATATGCAAGGACACTATTTTTAAACAAAGTCATGTTCATAGGCATCAGGAATTAAAACTTAAATATATCTTTGGGGGGATGTAAGTTAACCTATTACAGCCATAATTTATTTATATATTCATTAGTTAATGAACATGTGGATGTTCTCTTCTTGTTAATATGTTTGAGTTCTCTGTGGATTCTGGTTATTAAACCTTTGTCGGAGACATAACCAGCAAATATCTTCTCCCATTCTGAGGGCTGTCTGCTTTCTTTTTTTTTATAATCTTTTTTTTATTAGATAATAATTGTGTACATTAATTCTATTATAGGATACAGTGTGTTGCTTCCATATGCAGTTTGGAAAACTCTCATCCAACTGGCTAACATAGCCATCATGTCTTTCTCATAATTGTTGTGTTAAGACATTCATATTCAACCGTTA
>CAUYQV010139858.1:0-11049 GCA_963574575.1 Galagoides demidoff | reverse complement strand
GACAGAGCCTCAAGCTATCCCCCTGGGTAGAGTGCCATGGCATCACAGCTCACAGCAACCTCCAACTCCTGGGCTCAAGCGAGTCTCCTGCCTCAGCCTCCCAAGTAGCTGGGACCACAGGCACCCGCCACAACGCCCGGCCACTTTTTCGTTGCAGCCATCGTTGTTGTTTGGCGGGCCCGGGTTGGGGATTCGAACCCGCCACCTTAGGTGTATGTGGCTGGCGCCTTACCCACTTGAGCCACAGGTGCCGAGCCTAAATAAAAGCTTTTTAAAAAACTTTTTTAAAAATATTGAGTAATAAATTTTTCTAGGTAATGAAAACACAAGGATAAATAAGATCTAGGCATATTTCTTGACCTCAACAATTTTAATTTTATAAGACAAAACAGAATTTTTCAAAAATTATTGGAGATTTTGACTATTGTTTTAAAGGATGTTGTAACAGATAAACATGAGAATGAATGAACTAATTATAGTAGCAAGAGGACCTGTTTTTCTAGCAAGAAAGGCATATCCAGAGAGATATAGCAACAGAGGTCTGTTCCCATGGAACATTAGTTACTGGAGCTATAATATGGTGAGAATGCTTAAATGATAATTACAGTGAATTACTGTAGGCTGAATGTGGACTAGACAAAGAGTAAGAAGCTGCTGAGGATTCCACCCTTAGCAGGATACTTACCATTTCACATCAGGTTTCTTAAGGCAAAGATTGAAAAAGCGCTCTTTGTCTTCATAGCAAGAGAGGAAGAATAATTATCATGAAATGTACCCAGAACTTCTGTATTATGCCAGGGATTAGGACTTTGTCAAGTTCAATTTTGAAACTGTATTCCAATTCCCTCTTTCTCAAGCTACCTTCATTCTTCCTGTCTCACTTAAGTGGCCAGAGAGACATAGTTTACAGGGTTCTGGAATTCAATAAAATGCATTGAATAGAAAGCATGTAGCAAGGGAACCAATTAGGTGGCATAATCAAGAAAAGCTATGTCACTGGAGAAACACATGCGAAAGTAGCAGTCCCAAAATACAAGTCCACTAGAAGATCAAGATTTAATCACTAGATTACATAACACTCCTCTTCTTTGACGTTATCTTCTTGCAAAAGGGTTCAGTGGGGCAGTGCCTGTAGCTCAAAGGAGTAGGGCGCCAGCCTCATATACCAAAGGTGGTGGGTTCAAACATGGCCTGGCCAAAAAAAAAAAAAAAAAAAAAAGGGCTCAATAATGACAACAGAAGATTACATCAGAAGGTACTATAAGGCACAAACTCTCCTTGAGGAAGAGTTCTTAGGGAGCCCACGGTACAAAAAACAGACATGAACAAGTGCCTGGAGGAAGAGAAGCTTTTGGCACCTAGAAGAGTTTGGGTGCTCAACCAGGGGACTGTTAAAATAAAGGAAAATATTCAGATTATTTCTTAATGTGCTAATGGTTTGAGTGAGATGACCTAATATATGTACTGAATATGAAAAATTGGTATCATGGATTACTCTGACCACAGTACAGTAATTTCAGTGATATTGTGGAAAGAGGAGAAAAACATGATAACATTTTCCTACCTTATGATAAATCTATGCAACACTCCAAGAGATACTGATACTTTTAAGGTATTGCATTTAACTGTGTAAATAGTAGAATGATATCAGAGAGTAAAGAATGGCAAATAAAAACTGATTAAAGTGCTAACCAGAAGTAGCTGGCTTTGTGAATTTAAAACTCTTATATGACAAAAAGTCTTTCTATTTATCCCTCATAAATAAATTTTATCTGCAGATATGTGTATATAAATTAAAAAAAATGAAAAACAAAATGCTGTATGTGGTAATCAAGATAGAACTTTAGATATAATACTGATAAAAGCATATCTTCAGAAAAAGAAATTTTAGAGGAATACAGTAAAGTGATAAAAATTCAGTTTTTCATTTAAATAGTTTGCTAAAATATAACAATGTTATTATATCTTTTTTCCTCTAAGCACTTTTTCAAGATGTTGATTGTACATAAATGGACAGTGTATGTGCATCTATAAAATTAGAAAAAACTTATTAGTGAATCCTGGGGAGAGTATAAATTTTCTTGATTCTGCCAAGAGGAAGAATATCAATTAGCTGAACAATAGATGAGTAAGATTATGAGATTATTGTTTTAACAATGTAATTTTAATACATTTCATTTTTACAACTATAACCATGTCCTCTTTACTATCGACATTAGAGTAGAATAAAGAAAATGGAGATTTCAATTTAACAAATTCCACATTTAAATTTGAAAGCAAAATATCTAAAGCTATCAATTACATAAAAATCAAACCCAGATTTATCTAATTGTAACTTTGTTGTCGTATAGACATGCCTCCAATTTTAACATACAGTAGAACCTCCATGATTGACCACCTCCCTACATTGACCACATCTTTGAGATGACCTAAGTCTTATAGACTGGAGATGCAGAACATGTATTCAATGGAAGACGAACCTATTTAAGTCATATTTTGATTATATTAATTTATCCTCTATAACTTGATCAGTTGAGTCCATTTTACACCAAGGGGTAGAAAGAATAGACTTTGCCTGGCAGTGGCATTACTTTTTTCTTTAGTATCAGTTTTTTCTCCATGTTTTATTATTATTCTGGCAAGGCACACAAGTGCCACTGCATTGGCGTGCCAATGCACACTAAAGGCACTGCATTGGCATGACAAGACACACTAGTGGCACTACAATCGCACAAAAAACACGCTAGTGGCAGTGCATTGGTGCAAAAAACGAACTATTGTCACTGCATTGGTGTGACAAAATGCACTAGTGTTACTACATAAGCGCTAGTGTCACTGAATTGGTGCAACAAAATGTGCTAGTGTCACTGAAGTGGTGAAACAAAATGCGCTAAGGTCACTACAATGGGGCGGAAAAAAAACCAACTACTGTCACTACGTTGGAGAGAAAAAACACACTAGAGTCACTGCATTGGTGCAAAAAAAAGTGCTAGTGTCAGTGCATTGGCATGAAAAAAAGCACTAGTGTCATGTCATTGGTACGAAAAAATATAGCTAGTGTCACAGCTTTGGCGTGAAAAATAGGGGTACCATCACTGCATTGGTGCAAAAAAATACCACTAGTGTCACTGTGCTAATGTGAAAATATACAACTACTGTTACTTTATTGGCATGAAAAAATACCTCTAGTGCCACTGCATTGGCACAAAAAATTAGGGCTATTGCCACTACATTAGCATGAAAACCTTGGCACCAGTGTCTCTGCATTGGCACTAAAAATTAGCTACTGTCACTGCAATGATGTGGAAAAATTAGGGCTAGTGTCACTGCATTTGCGTGAAAAAATACTGCAGCTGTCACTGCATTGGCGCTAAAAATTATCGCTAGTGTCACTAAATTGGTGCGAAAAATTAGTGCAAGTGTCACTGCATTGGCATGAAAAGTTAGCGCTGGTGTCACTGCACTGGGTGAAAAATTAGTACCAGTCATATTTAGCACTGCATGCGGTAGTACCACCGTGGATCAGAGTAATGCACACGGGTCATAGTAACAATTGCGGGTGTTAGTATTGTGCACAGGTCATACTACCACTCGCGAGTCTTAGTACCGCGTGCAAGTCATTCTATTGTTGACAGGTTGTAGTACCACCCGTGGGTCAAAGTACCATGTGCCTGACTTAGTACCGCTTGCGGGTCTTAGTACCGCTTGCAGGTCATACTACCGCCTGCGAGTAATACTACTGCTCTTGGGTTATAGTTCCACAGGCGGGTCTAAGTACTGCACCTCAGTCATGGTTTCAGATGTGGGTGTTTGTACTGCTCGCAAGTCAGACGAGTCTACCCCTGGCGAATTTTAGTACCGCGCAGGTATTAGTACCCCTCACCAGTCTTCATACCTCTCATGGGTCAGAGTACCACGCGCAGGTCATACTACTGCATGAGGATTATAGTTCCACATGCGGGTCTAAGTACCACACCTGGATCATAGTTCCACACACCAGTGTTTGTGCTGCTCACGGGTCAGCGCGAGTCATTTTACTGCTAGCGGATCATAGTACTGCGCCTGAGTCATACTACTGCTCGCAGGTCTTAGTACAGCTTGGAGGTCATGGTACCACTTGCGGTCATAGTACCACACACGGGTAATACTACTGCTTGTGAGTTACAGTTCCACATGCGGGTCTAAGTACTGTGCCTGGGTCATAGTTTCACACACAGGTGTTTGTACTACTCCCTGTTTGCAATTTATATTTATGATAAGATATGGACCTGTCATCCCATAACACTACATAAAATATAAAAATTGACATGTATTCAGGATATGTAAATAATAATTCTTACAACTAAATAATGACAAATAAATTACCCTATTGAAAACCAAGAAAGAATTTATAATACATAGTGATTTTTCCAAAGAGGAGATATATTAAAGAAACCAAAATGGCATGATACTATTTCAATCCCAACATGATGACTATTAGCACAAAGTCAATAGTAAATATTGGTGATGATGTGGAGAAACAGGAACTCATGTTCATTGTTGGTAGTAATATAAGATTTGTCTTTCTGTACTTGGCTTATTTCATTCAACATAACATTCTCCACTTTCATACATGTTGTCGCAAGTGGTATGGTTTCATTTTGTGTGTGTGTATAATATTCCATTCTGTATAAGTGTCATAATTTCTTCATTCAGCAACTTATGGAAACAGGTTGATTCCAAATGTTCAATATACTGGATTTCTGGTCTTCCAATATAAAACCAGCAGTGTGAAGCTGGGTCATAAGGTAGTTCTATTTTTAGTTTATTGGAAAACATCCATACTGTTCCCCCTAGTGGTTGCACTAATGTACATTCTGGCCAACAATGTACTGTGAGTGTTTCCCTTTCTTCACTTCCTCACCACCATTTATTACATTTGTTATTAATTCTCTTTTAAGTGGGCTGAGATGACATCTCCTTGTAGAGTTGATTTGTGTTCCTCTGATGACTAATGATGTTGAGCAATTTTTTTATGCACCAGAAACATTGGGGTCCACAGTTCTCTTATGTGTTTTTTTTTTCTTGTTTGTTTTGTTTTGTTTTTTACTTGCCCTTCTATTTTATATAAGCTGAACACCAACCTGAACATATGTGGGGGAAAAATGCTTTTGGAGAAGGCAACATCCTTATTTTGATCTTTGCTGCAGGACAAATTCCCTAGAAATGAATAATAATAAATGGCCTTTGCCACTTAAAGCTTATTTCAGTTTTAACTCTTGTTTGAAATCTAAATGAGGTCACCTTTTGCAACCCTTCAAAACCATTACTCTGGTTTTAATACCACTAATTTTACAGTAAGGTATCTCTTTCCTGTAATGTCTTCCTAAAAACAATACGAAACAACAATGCAGAATATTATGCCTCATTTGAAGCCAACCCCCTACAGACTGCAGACTCAGTAGGCTCTTACTATGCTTTTCTATTATTGAAGAAATTGCCTCATCAAATGTTTTCCATAATACAATGTGTGTGACCATCCATTTTTTTAGATTATAATATCTGCTTCTTAGTTTTTTCCATATAAGCCTGTACTACATGTCATATTGAGAAAGCACATTTTTATTGTTACATTTTTAATACTGAACATTTTATGGTCCTCATATATTTGATTATAAGTTCCTTCAAATTTGTAGTTTGAGTTTGTGACTTCTTTTCATTATAGTAATAATGGCTTTTAAAGAGCAAATATTCCTAATTTTGATAAATTAAATCTTAGAGTATATATATATATTTTTTGGGGGGTGGGTTTTGTATAAAAGCATTTTTATCTACTCTGATGAAAAAGATATTTTTAACATGAGTTTCCTTTTGTGTTTCATAGTGTCTGGTTTCACATTAATGGTCTGTAGTCCATATCTAGTTAGTTATTACATATAGTGAATGGTAGAAAGGGAGGCTTCATTTTTTTTCATATGAATGTCCAATTATTCTAGCATACTTTGTTAAAGATGCTGAACCAAATACCACTTTATATGTGTGTTTTCTTTCTAAAACCACTGTCTCAATTACTGTGGCATTTTTTTGGGGGGGTGGCGGGGCTGGGTTTGAACCCGCCACCTCCAGTATATGGGGCCGGCGCCCTACCCTTTTGAGCCATAAATGCCACCCCAATTTCTGTGGCTTTATGTAAGAGTTGAGATCAAGCATTGTGATTCCTCCAAACTTGTTCTTTTTCACAAACTCTTAGGATTTTTCTAATTCTTTTAGAATGAATTTCTCAATTAAAAAAAAATCCTGCTGTAATTTGGTTGGAACTGTATTGAATTGTCAGATCACTTTAAGGAGAATAGACAAACATAGTGCATCTCTCCACTTATTAATTGATTCATTTCATCATTGTCTTATAGTTTTGTACATATTTTTACTTTATATCTTTCACTGTGTTTGTATTTAGTTACTTCATGATATAGGTGCTACTGTAATGTACTTATATAAATTTTAATTACTGTCATTATTGCTGCTACAAAGAAATTTACCTTAAGTGAAGAAATTCACCTTAGTTCTATTTTTTAATATTTTTTGAAATTATTCTATATAATCAGTTTTTGCACATAGAAATAGTGTTATTTTTTTTTTCACCTAGAAAAACACATTTTCTGGCTGGGCAATGTGACTTATGCCTGTAATCCTAGTACTCAGAGTCTGGGAGGCAGAGGCAAGTATGGATTGCTTGAGCTCTGGAGTTCAAGATCAGCCTGAGCAAAAGCTGTCTTTACTAAAACCAGAAAAACTAGCGGGTTTATGGCAGGCATCTGCAGTCCCAGCTACATGAAAACTGAGGTAAGAGGAATGCTGAATGAAGCCCAAGAGTTTGAGGTTGCTGTGAACTATGATAATGCCATGGCACTCTGTCCAGGGCAACAGAATGAGACTCTGTCTCAAAAGAAAAAAATAATAATAATAAAAATAAAAATATATATTTCCTTTTTCTTATTAGAACATGACTTATTTCTCATCTATACAGAACATTGAGTTTGATACTGCATATGAGAATTTTATATTTTAGGTCTTTGTTACATTTTGAGTTGATATTTGCATTTAGGATAAGATAAGGATCTAGCTTGATTTTTTAAAAATTGTGGATACCTAGTTTACCCACACTGAAAGACAATTGTATGTGATAAAGAATTAGTATGTACAAACTCCTTCAACTAAAACAAGACTGTCCTATTGAAATGTTGACAAAAGATTTGGATACAAATGGTGGAAATATGAAATAATACCATCATTATGTGAAAAAGTGTGACATTTCCTAAAAAAAATCCCAAAAAACAGAATTATGATATGATCCAACCATTCCACTCTGAGTATTCATACTTCAAATAACTAGAAGTAGGAACTCAGATATTTGTATACTTATGTTCCTACCAGAAATATTCACTATAGCCAAAAAGGGGGAGGGGAACCCTGAGTATTTATTTATGGATTAATATATAAGAAAATGTGGCATGTATATACAGCAAAATATTATTATGCCTTAAATAGGAAGACAATTCTGATACATACTACAAGAGGATGAATTTCAAAGACATTACACCAAGTGAAGTAAGACAGTCATAAAAGACCAATATTGCATGATTATATTGGTGTGAGGTATCTGACTGGTTTACTCAAAGTGATGGAGACAAAATAGAATGGTGATTCCTGGGCAGAAAAAAATGGAAAGTTACATTTAATGGGCATAGAAGTTTAGTTTCACTAGATGAATAAAATTCTGGAGCTTCATGGTGGTTATGATTACACACCCACGTACACTGAAAATGTTTAACATAGAAAATATCTGTTCTGTATATTTCAACATAGTGAAAGGGGTTTTGGTAGAAAACTGTGATTTTTTCATTTTATCACAAAACCCATGTCTTTCAAGCCATTTGCAATTAGTGTTATTTTTTATATGGTTGGATTAGAACATGCCATCTTGTTGTCCATTTTATTTTTGTTCTGTTCACTTTTTATTTTTATTTTCTGCTTTCCTTTGTGTTACTGGAGCCTTAAAAAACTCCATTTTATCTCTCTATTGATTTATACTTTATAATCCTTTAAATACACTTTTAGTGGTTGCTGTGAGATTTGCAATGTATGACAATAAGTTGAAGTCTGTTTTCAAATGATATTACATCATTTTACTAATAGTATAAAGACCTTATCACTCTGTATTGCAAATTCCTCTCTCCCAACCTTTTCAAACTTGTTGTCACGAATTTCATTTTTATATATTCTATAAATGTCTAATATGTCACTAATACTTTTGCTTTAGACAATTAAATTTTAAAGCAATTAAACCAAGACACATTTATCTTATTTATTTTTATTTATCCTATTTCCAGCATTTGTTATTTTTTGTATAAGGCCAACTTACCTGGAGGACTTCTTTTAATATTGTCTTTTGGAAGAATATCTTTAAAAATAGTCTATTAATGGTAATGAATTTCTTTCTATAAATTTATCTGAAAACCATTTTATTTTTCCTAAATTTAAAAAATAAATTTGGATTTTTGTATAATTATTGAATTTTAGGATGATATATTTCACTGTCGTGCATTGCCTCAGGCAAACTTTTAATACCAATCTTATCTTACAAGGTTACTCTTACTAGAAGTAATAATGTCTTTATTTTTATCTTCAGAAAAGACCACTGTGTTTTAGCCTACTTGTGCCCAATGTGTGTTGATAATCATGTTTATTCATCTGTAAGAAAACGCTTTTCAATTTTCTGTTATTATTTAGAAAACTTAATTTCTTAAAGCAAAAAATACATGTTTAATTCTAAATTTTATTCAATTCTGATCTAGACAGGCTCACCTAAACTCAGCAGATTTGGCTTATGTTTGACTGGTAGAAAATGACTTCAATTCCATCTGGAAGTTGTCTGTCCATCTGTTAAGGCATTTTAGTTGCCACCCTAACCCCCAACATGCACACAGATTTCTGATCTCCCTGATCTCCTGGAACAAGGCTTTATCTTGTTTATATGGTAGCAGTTTTTTGTTGTTGCTGTTGTTTTTGTTTTTTTAGAGAGGTTCTTCCACAAGAAGAAACAATTGTTATTGCAGTAAGAACAGAAGTTTCAAGATTTCTTGAGTGTAGTCATCAAAGCCAACATTTTGCGTGAGTTGAGGATGTATAGAATGATAAGAGAATTTCTCAGGGGCTTTCCTCATTTTCCTTTGCTAACTAGCTAAATGAGAATATGATAAACTTATTTTTTTCCTTCTCCTTAAATTAGTGAAGTTGAAATCTCTTAAAGTCTTCTACCTATAAATAGTGGGATTTTACCTGCCTGAACAGCCATTGTAACCCATTGTGCTGTTATGTGATGACAAAAATTACATGTTGATAGTTGTTAGCAACGCAAAGAGATGAAAAAAACTGTAAAGTGACTATTCCTCAATATTTGAAAAATCTGCATAGAATTATGCCTTTACATTTAGATGTTAAATTAAGATCACTGAATTAAAAATGATTGTTGAATAGATTTTACTTCCAATTATCTTTCTTTTTTTTCAGGTTCACTGATATGTTACGTGCATGTAAAGGTAAGGCTGATATTTCAAAATTTGGCTAGAAGAATGCTTGTAAGCAGAGAGGTAATGCTTTAAATAAATAATCAAAATGGTATTTATTTCATTTACTCGATGACATTAGCAAAATGTTCTTTACTAGTTTCTAATAATGTAAAATGTCTATCTATCCTCATAAATATGTACCATTTTAACAATTGTGACAGAGTGACACTATATTTCAAAGACAGTTTGCCCTAAGCAAGAGTTAACATCTTGTCTAGTAGTTTAAAACATTCAAAGCTTATCTCCAGAGGACATCTGCTACTGGTGTTATGGTACATAAAAAACATTTGACATAAAAATGCAGGCAGTACACTAGCTAATTTCAAATGCACAAATGACTGCCTAATCAAAAAAAATGATTAAATATTTGAGAAGCATGGACACCATAAAAGAGAGATAATCTCAACCACATAAAGAATTTACACCTGTAAAACAATTTTGAGCTCAATCAGATGAGAACTTCAAAATGCTATATTAATAGTCTATATTATAGTAACTCTACTTTCATAGTCATTTTACTCTGGTAATTTCCTATATGATAGTTTCACAACATCTCTCCCTTCAATCTTCCTCCACATAGTTTTCATTCTTTGCTGACACTGTTAACTCTTTATGGTGAAAATGTTGAAACAAGGGGTGGTGCCTGTGGCTCAAAGGAGTAGGGCACAGGCCCCATATGCCAGAGGTGGCTGGTTCAAACCTGGCCCCAGCCAAAAACTGCAAAGAAAAAGAAAGAAAATGTTGAAGTAGATTCTCATGCCAATTGTTCTCACTCAGCAGCATTTGCACCGACATCCTTTGATGAAATTTTTATTGCTACTTAGAAATGAACTTTGCAGGTTTGCATCTGAAGAACACGCATCCACAGAATGGGAAAAAATATCCATCTGTATGCTACACATCTGATACAAGGGCTGATAACCAGAATCTATGAGGAATTCAGGAAAATCAGCAAGACAAATAATCCAACAACCCCATTTAAAAAGTGGGCAAAAGACACAAACAGAACATTCAAATCAAGGTAGATTAAAGGTCAACAAACACATAAAGAAAGGCTCAACAACTCTCATCTTTAGGGGAATGCATATTAATACCACCTTGTCTAACCCCAGTGAGGATGGTTCTTATATAGTATAACTTATTATTATATCTATCTCAAATCTAAAGTTTTTAAAAACAGAATTTCAAATCTAGGAAATTTCAAAATCTCTTAGAACATGTGGTAAGTTAAAAGAAGAAAGAATTTCCTTTTTACTAAGTGATTTTTGTATTTATTTTTGTAACTCCCAATACATATATATTTTTTTTTGAGATGGAGCCTCAAGCTATCCCCCTGGGTAGAGTGCCATGGCATCACAGCTCATAGCAACCTCCAACTCCTGGGCTCAAGCGAGTCTCCTGCCTCAGCCTCCCAAGTAGCTGGGACCACAGGCGCCTGCCA
>CAUYQV010139852.1:0-63255 GCA_963574575.1 Galagoides demidoff | reverse complement strand
TATAAATTTTATCCCTCGGCTCTTTTTTTTTTTTTTTTTTTTTTTTTTTTTTTTTCAGTTTTTGGTCAGGGCTGGGTTTGAACCTGCCACCTCCAGCATATAAGGGGCCAGCATCCTGCTCCTTTGAGCCACAGGCACTGCCTGTGCAGCTGCTTTTTTTTTTTTTAATGCCTAAACCTAATAAGCAAACTATATTCTTGAGCTTCATTATTAATATTACCTCCAAACTTAACTTGAAATATGGGGCACAGGTGTACACAAATGAACTTTCCAAGTTTTGATCAAAATTTGCATTAAACTTACTACTGCCCTTCTATGAGAAATACATTATGCAGATTTTATATATAGTTTATCTTCACAATAATTTGGTAAAATAGTCAGGCTAGAGCATTTGTTAGGGATTGCTCCTACTATAAACTATAATTTTAGATATGAGGTCTGTGAAATATCGTTGTGAAATAGTAGAAACCACACATGATTTTGAATCTCAAAACCCAGTTCAAATCTCAGTTCCTGATGCTTATGAGTTTGGTGTCCTCAGAGAAGTGATCTTTCTGAGTCTCTTCTGTGTTCTTATGTCTACAAAAGGAAGTGATCCTGGGAATTATACAATATAATAAAATAATGATGCTTTGCATAATTCTTATATTATTAGTTGTAAACTAAAAAAAATGGTACTTTAGTGTTTTTCTTTTCAGTATTATTACAATCATTTGGATCCACTACTAAATTTTAGCCATTTAAATTCTGAAACAGGATACATATTTCATATTCATCAAGAATTCTGACATACTAGATTAAAAACAAATTGTCAGGAAAAAAAATTCTATTTAAATGGCTATGAATGGTTGCAGGAATGTGATCAACCATAAATTTCAATTTCACATCTGTCACTGGGTTCATGATATATGCAATCTATATCAATATTCCAATTTTTAAAAATCATAATATCTTACATGACCATAATATTAACTAACAGGAAAACATTAGTAATTTGAGTTATAAAATTATTTGAATTATATTTAATCAATTACAGTGATAAGTTATAAATGCAAACTGCTTAATAATCTGTCCTCATCTGTAATACACAAAACAGGGCATCTATGTATGTGTGAGGTCTAAAATCATGCAGTTTTATAATCTTCTAATTCTATAAATTTCCTACCAAAGAATTTAAAATATGAATTATTTTCAAAGCATTACTGCTCCAAAAACACAGGAAGTACATTCAGTTTCTTTTCTTTTCCTTTTTTTTTTTTTTTTTTGAGACGGAGCCTCAGGCTATCCCCCTGGGTAGAGTGGGGGGTTTTGGTTGCAGCCGTCATTGTTGTTTGGCGGGCCTGGGCTGGGGATTCGAACCTGCCACCTTAGGTGTATGTGGCTGGCACCTTAGCTGCTTGAGCCACAGGCGCCGAGCCTACATTCAGTTTTCTAATGTCTTCAAAGGTGGGACTTTTCTTAAGTCATAATTTAAACATTGCCTGTGTTTTGGACAACTTAAAGATCATTAAGAAATGAAAGATTAGAAGGGTTGAAAAAGGAGGAAAAGAATATGTTTTAAAGAAAAAAAACAAAAAATAATAAACAAATGGACTTAATGTCCTGAAGAGTGGAAGACAAGACTTCTCAGCTTTCTAATGAAGAGTGGTCACTGCGTGCACAGCTTTTGCTGTTTCACATGGCCTTGTTGGAGATGTTTATCATTACATGCTGCAGTGCAGGGTAACTTTCATAGTCATTGTTCTTAAGAATTACTACAAATGAGATATGTATTTTATGAGACTATTCCAGAACATAAATGAATGGAGGGAAATTTTTATAAAAAAAGAAAGCTTAAACTTCTTCACAGAAAGTCATAGTTACCTATGCTTCTCCTCAGCTTTTGATGCCCACAACCTCAGCCCTAATGATGCTATTTTTTCCTTATTTTTCATATTGCGGCCACAAACTGTACCTCCAAGACCAAACCAACAATTCTACATACCACTCTCTGATTCACTCTTTTCTGTTTTTCCAGATTTCTTAAGCAAACTTCCCAGGTGTAACACTTACCATTGACAACCTCCGTGCTCTGACCCCACCGCCATGAGCCTCTCTGTGTCTTCACCTTTCTTATCCTGACAAAACTGCAAAGATAATCATTAAGATCATCTTTAATTTCTATGCCCGTCCATCCATCCTTCTCATACAGTGATAAAAATCCTACTTATTTTCTTTGAGTTTACATCCTAGGAATTGAGGGTGCTAGATAAAAATCATGGAAATTGGCATAACTATATATTCATGATTAATAGCATTAGTTGGGTAGATAACATTGCACATTAATCTTATTCAGTTTTCAATGTAATTGATAAAATATTTTTATCAATGACTTTCAATGCATTCTTCCAGGTGTCCTCAAACATTCTTCCAGGGCCTCAAACGGCCCATGGGCCACATGCAGCCTGTTGAGGACATTTATCCAGCCTGCTGGGTGTTTTTGCCTCCGCTGCCTGTCCTGCTTAGCAGCCAACTTGTCCTGGGGCCTGCAGTCCAGCCCTCCAATAGTCTGAGGGACAGTGCACTGGCCCCCTGTTTAAAAAGTTTGAAGACCCCTGCATGAAACCTCTCACTCCTCTCATCTTTTCATCTCACTTTCAGCTGACTATACCTAAATTACTACTTTGTAAATAATCTTGAAGTCACGGGCAAGAACTCAACTTACCACCAAACTTCAAACTTAACCAGCATCAATCCTCTCTCTACTGCACCGATTCCCCCTTGTTGCAGTGGGTGTAACAGTTAGGGTTTCCCGTCTGTAAGGCTGATACTCCCACTGGATTGTGGATCCTATTTTTACTCATCTTCTAAGGGTCTTAAGACCTTTGTTTATATCCTCTCTTTCCATATGTTCCTGTCTATCAACATTCAAACATTGTCTGGCATCTCTCACATTAAAGGAAACGAATCTCTCCAGAAGCCCAATTTAATTTCCATATGTATGTCTATTATTTTCTCATTGCTTTTAAGGCAAATTTACTGAGAAGAATGTTTACACTTACTGCTTTACCTCCTAAGCCCACATTGAAACTGCACTCACTCCCCATTTGGCTTTTATCTTTGGCATTGTGTCAAAACTGCTCTTACTAAAGGCTCCAAATGATATTCTGTCCACACCAGTATTTTACTTAAATTGTGCCTACTCGGTTTTCTGAGGATCTCAGGTTTTATTTTCTCAGTGATATCTTCCATAGTGTTATTTAAATTATGCTGTCACAGTACTCTACTACTTAGTGTTCTTAGCATTTATCAACATGGATTGTAATTCCATACTTATTTTGCTGTTGCTTGAAGACACATTACTCTATGGCCATATAACTGAATAAAAATTCTCACCCAGAAGCATTACTGAGTATTGAGAGTAACTCTATCAATTCACAGCACAACTTAGAAAATGAAACCTACTTACTTCAACTATCCCCCCAAAGACTCATTCAATGATGCAATTGCTGTAATCTCTTTTCCACTCCCCTCTGTGTGAAACAGTAAATTCTACCTCCAGGTAATCAGCTATCCTCCTCATTTCTTACTCAATTACCCTGATAACTTTTTATTGTACATAGAAATCTAGTCTTTTCTAGCATCATGAATACAGTGTCTCCTCAGAAGGATATGAACCAGATAAGTGGGAAAGTGTTATAAACTCTTCAACAATTTTTAGTTTGTAACCTGTTCTACTTACCCAGTCTTCATCTATTTTAGATCTTTTATGCATAAATAAAGAAAAGAATGACTAAAAGTTTGATAAAGAGAACTGAAAATGACTTTTTGATTTACTGAGCATATCCCAAAAAAAATGAGAATTGTTAAAATATTTATGATATTATACAGTTTTGAAAGTCTTCCCTTTCTTTTAGAGGTCTAAGTAATTAGAGTTTAAATATCTTTATTTAATTTTTCTTGTGTAGAAAGCCAGAAAGAATATAACTGTGAGGTGTCATTTCTTCCTGATTTGATGTGTCATTTTAATTAATTTGGGGTTAAGTTCCCTTACTATAGGTAAAATGGTAGGGTTCATATTATCTCTTTATTTTTCCCAGTACTCTGGGGAGGAGAAAACAGAGTACTAAAGCTTTCAATACCAAAGTAACAAGCTAATGAAAATTTAAGTTGAGCACAGATTTTCTGCTGTTAGTAAGACATAAGCTAACTGAGGAATATTTAGGTATCAAATGTATTTTTAGACTAAGAGATTTTTTTCCTCTTGACAAAATAATGCAGTTTCTTATGAAACCACTCAAAGACAATTTTTTGCGCCAGCTTCACAACTGTAATCTTTACAAAACCATCAGCACTTACTCTTTATTTACTGAAATATTTCTTTGTTCAAAACTAGCAGATGCTCTCTGACTCAAGGTCAAAATCAAAATCATTACTTTTTATATCTAAGATTATCAAGTGGCTAAACTTTTATATTTGCTCACTACCATTTCTTAGCACTTCCTTCTCACCCAGCCAAGTACCCAGTCACTTTGACATCATTAAACACACTAATCTTCCAACGTAGCTCTGCAAACCATCACAGATATGAATCTCTTTAGCCCTTCCCCTGCTCTGAATCATTCCAGCACATTTCTCCATAAGGAGAACTGTAGTCGAGTTCTCTGGGGCTCAGCAATCTCTGCATAAATCCCTAGTAAGG
This sequence comes from Galagoides demidoff, assembly GCA_963574575.1. Taxonomy (NCBI): domain Eukaryota; kingdom Metazoa; phylum Chordata; class Mammalia; order Primates; family Galagidae; genus Galagoides; species Galagoides demidoff. The sequence goes on along the minus strand of CAUYQV010139852.1, from coordinate 58,574 downwards.
AACTCAAGAAATTTCTACTCCAAAGTAACTTCTTGTGAATTTTATCTTCCAAGGAATAATGAAGAAACTTTGATTTATATCTATCTTTATTTCATGGCATATATTTACTTCATCATGAATCCATAGACTTAAGTAGTAAGTAATTATTATAGACCAGGGGCTAGCAAATTTTTCCCACAAAGGGCAGACAGCAAATATTGTTGATATTGTGAGCCATATGATATCTATCACAGCTTCTAAACTCTGCTATTATAGTTCTAAAGCATCCAGAGGCACTTCATAAAGACCAGTAGCGCTTGTGGAGCCCCAGATTTGACCCACAAGCCATAGTTTCTAAACCTTGTCCTGAACTATCTGCAGATAGGAAGGTGGGCTGGCATGGGAGAAAAACAATGTGACTATTGAAATCAAACCAACATACTTTCACACCCTCTTTATACTGGGGTAAGTTACAACACCTCTTTAAGTCTACTTTTTCATCTGTTAAAAGGAAATTATATCTTCCACCCTGCACATGGTCTATGAATATTAGATGATGAAAAGTGCATCTAAACAGTTTAAACAGCTGAGTCCTGTAGTGGATGCCTATAATCCGAGCCACTCAGGTGGCTAAAATGGGAAAATCACTTGAGGCCAGGAATTTCAGACCAGCCTTGGCAACACAGCAAAACCACATGTCTACAACAATAAAAATTTAAACGTTATCCCATTTATTGCAGCCAACTATATTCCTAGCTACTCAAAAGGCTGAGGGAGGAGAGCTGAAGCCCAGGAGTCCTAGGCTGCAGTGAATGATAATTGCGTCATTGCCCTGAAGCCTGGGCTACAGAGCAAGACCCTACCTCTACAAAATAAATAAGGAAACAAACAAATAAGTATATATATGTTTAAACACAGAGATTTTTACAATGATGCAAGTAAAAATAATAAAAATAATTTTGCTATTTTCATGAATAATAAGAATTATTTACACGTCTATGAAACTTGCCTCAGATTCAGTATGAGACTTGACTAAAGATGATTTGTACCTATATAAATTAGATATTTTTAAAGCTCTACAAAGACTGGAACACAAGAAATGTGAGACTTTAACTATTTGAGCAGCATCGTCAATCTGTAACTTAGACATGAAAAAAAGCTTAATTTTGTAGTCTATTATAGTTTTTCTTCTACAAAACCAGACTCACAGGTTATTGTAATTTTCATCTTGAAACTATCTTAATTGGTAAGATAGATGACATCCAATATAATTATGCTAGATTTCTGTAACATAATTATTCATGGAGGTCACCTTCATAGTGAAAATATTTAAATTATTTAAAAAACCAGTTTGCTTCACATATAACAACTTTTTAAACCTTCATCTGGTTATTATGACTAAATGCTAATGTCACAGCTCTACCATGTTAACATTTCCAAATTTCCACTAGAACAGCAATAGAATTAATTATTAATAGAATCTATTCATCCTTTATCTTTAACACCAAGTTCAAATAGGAGGATTAATAAAAGTTGCTTATGTTACCCCTTATGGAAACATGCAACTTACACCAAACTCACTGAAAACTTTTCTTCAGATAAAATATAAAAACTCACGTTAAAGTAATTGTGTGCCTATATAAGAGATAGATATAGGAACACAGGAATCTATGTATAGTCATTAGTCACAAGGGGGATACATTCTGAGAAATGTGTCATTAGGCAATTTTGTTATGTAAATATCACTGATTATACTTATCCAAACACAAATGCTGTAGCCTACTACACATCTATGTGGATTAGACCAGGATCAACTCACTGCACTGAATTATAACTGTGTTGAATGCAGTAAGCAATTATAACACAAATATGATATAAAAGATTAAAAAAGATTCACTTGTACAGAGAAACTACCATGGATGAAGCTTGCAGGACTGGAAGTTGTACAGAATAAGTCAGTGAGTGAGTGATGAGAAATGAATGCCCAAGACATTAGTATATCCTATCGTAGATTTTATAAACACCATACACTCAGGCTAAATTTATAAAATAAATTTTTCTTTAATAACAAATTAAACTTAGCTTACGGTTATTTTTTTTATATCCTAAAAAAAAAACTAAAAGTAGACCTACCATTACTCTAGCAATCCCACTCATGGGTCTCTTCCCAAAGGAAAAGAAGTCATTTTATCAAGAAAACACCCACACTTGAATGTTTAGTGCACCACAATTCACAATTGCAAAGATGGGGAATCAAACAAAGTGCCCATTAACTCATGAGTAGAAAGACAAAATATCCTATCTGTATAACATGGAGCAAAACTCAACCATAAAAAATGAGAAATTAATGCCTTTTGCAACAGTTTGGATGAAACTGAAGACCATCATCCTGAGTGGAGTAGCCCAAGAATGGAAAAATGATTATTTTAACTTTCATACTTCATAAACTTTATTTTTAACTTTCTAATTTTTTTCCATAATACTTAGAAACACAAACTCATCATACAGCTGTATAAAAATTTTTCTTTCTTTATATCCTTTTCTACAAGCTTTTTTCCTATTTTTAATTTATTTACTGCTTTATATTTGGATTTTTTGTTATAAGCACACATTAACCTTGCTCTACCCAGTATCAGGATCACCAATACCACTCTCTTCTACTTCCATGTCTTGCTTCATTGGAAAGTTTTCAGGGACAGTAACATGCATGGAGCTATCATCTCCTATAAAATACCTTCTGAAGAACCTGCCTGGAGTTTTTTTACAGTTAATGTTTTTATATGTAGGCAGAAGAAATACACTATCAAGTAATGATAACCAGTATAATATAGTAAATACATAAACTGGTAACATAGTAATTTATTATCATTATGAATTATTATATATTGTACCTAACTGTACGTGCTATACTTTTACATGACTGGAAGGTAGTGGGTTGGTTTGGTTTACACCAGCATCACCACAAATATATGAGTAATGCTATATGCTCCAATGTTACAATAGCTATGACATCACCTGATGACAGGTATTTTTCAGTATCTTATGGGACCACCATGATATATGTGGTCTCTCATAGACCAAAAAGTCATTATATAGCACATAACTGTATTAGAGTTATGGAACCAAATATGTTTTACTATCCACTATGCCTTTGATGTTGAGAGATAGTTCATGGCATTTTTGTATCTCTTACATTAGTTTTTGTTCCACGTTACTCTTTCAAAGATGTTTCTATAGCAAACAGCTTGGAATATAGGGTCTCCCCCCTCAATCCGAGGGAAGAGAGCACATTTATTTCCTGTTCATTATCATAAAATAATGTCTCTCTCTAGCACAAAGATTGGGCAGATGTACAAGCAATACCTTATGAGCCTCAGAGTTTCTGAAACCCTAGATTCCTCAGCTGTGACACAACTTCACTGTGCTTGCAACATCCGCTGGGGTCCATCTCTGCACTGTGCCCTGTCAGAGTGTAAGGAGGAGAGGCACAGGAAATGAACTTAAAGCTCTGCATAGGCTGCTATGGCAAAAGTGAAAAACACTCTTTCTCTGTAGCTCAAAAATGTTAGTCTTCTACTGGCATGTATAAAATTGTACCAGGCTACCTTGTTAGTTTGAGAGAAGGGTAAAATCTAAGACTCTTTAATGGTTTTGGTACTGGAAACATTGTAGTCCTTCTTTTTTTCATTATATACATTTTTGAACCCTAAACATTGTGAGTAACATATCAGTGTTATGTTTCAAAATCCCAAAAACAGTTTGTTCAGTTGTCTAGTTAAGTTATTTAAAGTTGGTTGTATGTTAGGGTGATTAGATGTCCCGATTTTGCCGGGACAGTCCCGCTTTTCAACAATTTGTGCCGCGTCCCGCGGTGTTTTAAAAAAGTCCCGATTTTTGGAAAGAATGCACGATCGGGCTGGAGAACAAGAAGGGAATATACGATTTTCCACTGCCATATGGCTATTTCGTCAGAATATGAGTTTTATATTATTTTTGTTAATTTTATAATGTTAAACTGTAATAAATAATTGCTGAGAAGTGATTATCGAGAACTGCTTATCAAAGTTTACATTGTTGTCAGGCCCTGCCTGCCCTGTCCCCGGTGCCCCCTTTGCCCCCGGGCCATGTTGTCCTGCCTCCTTACAGATGTTAAAATCTGGTCACCCTATTGTATGTGTATCTTTTAATTATTTTTAGGTTGCTTCTAGAACGGTTTTTCGCCTAATGCCAATTTATCTCACCCACCAAGATGATACCCTTCAGAACACTAACCCCAATGCATTACAAGACCTTGTTCGGGAGGTAACTTTATTTCTGGCCCTTTGTGGGTTTTGACAAGTCTTCAACCTACCTTTTACCATTGCTTTTTTATTACCTGGCCTTAGTGATTTCCTCTAATTCATGTGCAGATTTCTACTCAGAAAAAGACGAAAGAGGATGACTCTAGACTCACCCTGTGCAACTAGCATCTTTCTGGTCCTCTAACCATAAATCCTGATCACTTTCACATTTCCAAACTCTTTTCCATCAGGCTACATTTAGTTTCCCTTCCTCACTATCTGACCTAGAAACTGCTGAAGGAAAACAAAATGGAAATAGTAAGGCTAATCTCTTGTTTCTTTCTGTCATGTATCAAGATATTGTGTTAACTGCTGTCCAATGTATGAAAAACATTGTATATATTAGCCAGTTTTCTAGTTATATACCGTACAAGGGTAAATTGAGTTCCAGTTATACTATCATTGCTGGCAGTGGAAATACATTCACATTTTAAAAGTTTTTTTTACTGTGGGTCAGCACCTGTAGTTCACTGGTTAGGACCACATACACTGGGGTTGGTGGTTCAAACCTGGCCCAGACCTGCTAAAAACAATGACAACTGCAACAAAAAAATAGCTGGGCATTGTGGTGGGCACCTGTAGTCTCAGCTATTTGGGAGGCTGAGGCAAGAGAATCACTTAAGCCCAAGAGTTTGAGGTTCCTGTGAGCTGTGATACCACAGCACTCTACTGAGAGGAACACAGTGAGACTCTGCCTCAAAAAAAAAAAAATTATCGTATCTATTAATATGATCAGTTACATTTATGGATTTGCATATGTTAAACCAGCCTTGCATTCCTGGGATAAATCCTAATTGATCGTGATGTATTAATTTTTGTTATGAGTAGCTGCAATCTGTTAGCTAAGATTATGTCAAGCATTTCTGGATCAATATTCATTAGTGAAATTAGTCTGTACTTCTCCCATTTAGTTGAGTCCTTTCTTAGTTTTGGAATCAGGGTAAGTTTGCTTCATAGAACTTGTTGGGGAGAAGGTTCCTTTCTTCTCAATGTTTTGGAATATGTATAAACTCAACTGGTATGATAGAATTCTTGTGTGAAACTTTCTAGTCCCAGGATTTTATCTTTTTTATTATTTCTTCAATCTCACTGCTTGATATGGGTCTTTTCAAGATATCTATTTCTTCCTGGTTAAGTCTAGGGAGATGGTATGATTCCAGTTATTAATCCATTTTCTCCACATTGCCATATTTCTGGGCATAGAGTTTTTTACAGTAGTCAGATAATCTTTTTTATCTCAGTGGTGTCAGTTGTTATTTCCCTCTTTTCATTTCTAATTGAGGTTATTTAAGATTTTACTTTTCTGTTTCTAGTGGTTTATCAATTTTATTTGTCTTTTCATTTCATTAATTTTCTGAATAATTCTTTTGTTTTCAATTTCACTTATTTATGACTTAATTTTGGTTCTTTCTCTTTTTCTGCTTGGTTTAGAACTGGTTTTCTTTTTCTTTTCCATTTATTTAAGATGATTCACTAGGCTATTGATGTGCTCTTTTTCTGTTTTTCGGATATAGGTATCTAATGCTTTTGCAGCATCCCACAGATTTTGGTAGCTTGTGTCTTCATTGCTGTTATGTTCAAGAAACGTAATGATTTTCTCATTTATCTCTTCCTTCACCTAACTATCACTCACCATAAGGGTGCTTAGTTTCCATGCCTTTGTGATGGATTAAAAATTTTTGTTGGAGTTGACTTCCACCTTTATTGCCTTGTGGTCTGAAAAGATACAAAATACAATTTCAATTCTTTTTTTTTTTTTTTTAGGTTTTATTTATTTTAGGTGCACTTCCATTTGCCCAAAATATTGTTTTCCAACCTTGCACTCTGAGACTTATTTTGTCCTTTGAGGTTAAGTGTCTTTCCTTTGACAGCATGTGAGTGACCTGTGCTTTTTTTCATTAATCAGCCAGACTTTGTCTCTTCAGCATAGACTTCAAGTCATTTATATTTATTGAGAGAATTGATAAATATGGTGGAATACTGTTCATCTTATTTGTTGAACATCTATTGATTATATTACCCTTTGTGCTATTGTGGATACTTTAGTTTCTGGGTGTTTACTTTGCTGGTGGTCCATTGTGATGGTCAGTGTGGAGAATAGGTCTAAGTAATCCCTGTATAGCTGGTCTTGTAGTGAATTTCCTTAATGTTTGCATGTCAGCAAAAACTTTGATTTCTCCATTAAATTTGAAGCTTAGTTTAGCAGGATACAGAATTCTGAGCTGAAAATTATTTTGTTTAAGAAGGTTGAAGATTAGTTCAAAGCACATAGCACAGTGGTTACCATGCCAACCATACACACAAAGGGTGGCAGGTTCGAACTTGGCCTGTTCTAGCTAAAAAACTGCAACAAAAAAATAGCCAGGCATTGTAGTGGGCACCTGTATTCCCAGCTACTTAGGAGGCTAAGGCAAGAGAATCACTTAAGCCCAAGTGTGTGAGGTTGCTGTGAGCTGTGATGCTATGGCACTCTACCGAGGGTAACATAGTAAGACTCTGTCTCAAAAAAAGAAAAGAAACAAAGTTAAAAGTAGATGACCAATCTCTTCTGGTCATCTAAAAACCTGAAAGGTTTTAGCAGAAAAGTCTGCTGTCAATCTCCAAGATCTGCCCCTGTGGATTAATTGGAACTTACTCCTGGCTACTTACAGAATTTTCTCTTTTGTCTTGACTTTGGACAGTTCATGACAATGTGTCTTGGAGAAGCTCTGTTTGAGTTGAGATGACCCAGGGTTCAATATCCCTCTGAAGGAGTATGTCAGAATCTTTGGTAACATTTGGGAAATTTTCATTTTTTATATCCTCCAGCAGGGCTTCCATTCCTTTGAGATGTTCTTCTGTTCTTCAGGGATATCTATAATTCATATGTTTGAATGCTTCATGAAGTTCCATAATTCTGAGTGAACACTCTGCTTTCCCTTTCTTCTTTTTTGTGTCTTTAACAGCCTGGGTTAGCTATAGAGCCTTATCCTCTAGTTCTGAGATTCTTTCTTTTCTATGGCCTAATCTGAATCTGTTACTGATACTTTTTACCACATCATCATTAAGTTCCTTAAATGTCTGCTTCATTTCCTTAAACTCCAACATATTCTTTTTTATTTCTTCCTGTCTTTCATTTATTATTTGTGTCAGTTTTTTAATTTCTTTTTGGTTATTCTCCACTTTCTCTTTTGTTCCCTTCATTATTTTTTCCATCCATATTTTAAATTCCCTTTCCATCAATTCTTCATAGTTGGAACCCTCTGCAGTAGCTACTGCATAATCCTTGGGGAAAAGGGAGTTGATCTGTTCTGGTTTTCCATGTTGCTACAATTTTTCTGTTGGTTCCTCCTCATAGGTGTTTTCTTCATGTTCACTATCCTTCCCTTACATTTTCCTTTCCCTTCCTCCTTTTCTTTAAATTAACTTGTCTCTATGCTTAGTTGTTAAAGTGTCCTCTGCTACCAGAAGGCTAGCCAGCTTCTGCTGGCATCCTGCCACTCACTTTCTCTGCCAATCTTCCAGTGCTCCTGACCTCTCTGTTAACTTCTGGAGTCCCCTGCTGTTTCTCTATGCCCCCAAAGTGATGAAACAGAGGTAGCTGGAGTCCTCTTTCCCTGGTTTCTCCCTGGTCTCACTACAAGTAGTTGCTTAAGATATGTCTCTAGTCTGCCATCCTGCTCCTTGTGAGAAAGTGGTTTTTTGAGATGTAATCTACTTTTGGTAAAGATCTGTGAACACTGAAATGATAACAAAGGATTTTCAATATATCATAAACTTAGTTGTTCACACAATGTCATGGTTATGAATTGAGAGAGTGTATTATCTAATTTTGAAAGAATTTCTAGTGAGTCAAATGCTGTCAAACAGCATTGCATGCTACAGAGAAATCTTTCCTGAAAGGAACAGCCAATCTTCATTGTTGGCTTATTTTAAGAAATTGCCATAGCCAGCCTTCAGAAGCCACCACACCAGTCAGTCAATGGTCATCAACATTAAGGCAAGACCTTCCACGAGCTGAAGGATTGACTTGCTGAAGGCTCAGACAACCATTAAAAATTTTTAGCAATAAGGTATTTTTAAATCAACATATGTACATGTTAGAGACCTAATGAGATTGCAGACTTAAATTATAGTACGGTATAAGCATATATTATATATGCGCTGAAAAACCAAAACATTTCTGAGCCACTTTATTGTGACATTTGCTTTATTGTCTGTAACCAGACTCACAATATCTCTGAGGTGTATCTATAGTCACATGTTGATAAGGGATAGATAGAAAACATGCTCTTAGACAGGACATACATAGACAATTAGTATACAATTCACCTCTAACTAAATATAGGCATAAATGAACAAAGACAAAAGAAATATACGCAACAACATTAGCAGATGTTAACAATGCTATTATAAAGATTAACACAGTCCACATACTCTCAGTATATGCTAGGTCTCCTTATTATGTAATATTATATATTATATACTGACATAATGGCCATTTACCACATTTTGTATAAACTATCCCCATTAGTAGTCAAAGCTTTATCTGTGAAACTAAATGATCATTTAAACTGAAGATATTTTCTTCCATCACATTTCTTATGAAAACTTTAAAGTATGAAACTAGTCCCAACAATGTGAGGAGCCCTATAAAGACTCCTACAATTGTGTTTTACTGTAGCAATTCCCACATGCAACAGTGAAAGGTTGATGACTCAGAAAACCAAGGCTTTTGATGGAATGTGGACTTGCACTTAGATAAGAGCTATTCAGGTCAGGATTGAAATTCATGTGGTAATGAGAACTCAAATGCTCGCATCTCCCATTCCCATTACATACTGTTACCCTCATTTCTAAAACATTTCCTTCTAAACTTTCTTTTCCCCTGGAAACAATTTCTTTGCTAGAACCAAATTTCTAATTTCTCTGCACGCTTAACATATTACCCTATTTCAAAGTACCTTGAAAGAGTAAGACATTAAAGGCTAGAAATTGAGAGGAAAGTAGAAAATCCAAATTAAACAATCTGTTTAAGCCCAATAGGTTTTTTTTTTTTTTTAAGACTTTGTGGTCTATTTCCTTTTGAATACAAAGTTTTTCAAGCATCCACAATCTAACCCTTCACTATTTCAATATCTGGGTAAGAAAAACTGTCATAAAAAATTTGTGTATAACACAAATACTCAAATTATAATACATACAAAAAATTAATATGATAAACAGATTAAATATAAATTTAATGTGATGTTTTTATATCACTTTAATTACCCTGGTTATCACTGTGAATCACTTGAAGTTTAAGATTAAAAGGTACATATTTGCACTTTAGTTTCTTATTCTAGTTGGGAAGATAAATCTGATATTTATTTGGTATAATAAAGATGCACACACCAACACTGCCTAATAGTTTCAGAGGTTATGGGAAAATAGTATCAGTGACAATCAAAAAAACAGTTTTAGTGACTTTTACATAAGACATAGTTTCAACTCATATACTTGATCCTTTAATTCATCTTATTCTCTTAATTCTTTTATGCAAATAGTTTTCATTTAAGTCCCTATGGAAAATTCAAAATTTGAAAATAATCAGATAAAACAGTGTGCAGTTTAAGACCTGACAATAAGTAAAAAAAAAAAATTGTTTTATGCTTGAGGGGACTGTGCATAGACCATCTGCTGCCCTGGTGATTCCCATGATGCCTGTCAACACATACATGTACGCATCAAGAAACAGAAAACAAAGAGAGAAATATTCTCACCGCCACTGGAACAGCAATCTAAAAAAAAAAAAAAAAATCACAACATTTACTTTGGACATTATTCAAATAAATAATTAGGCCCATGTGGTATATTATAGGTCTACCTACTAAATTCAAATTCCAAAAAAAGAATGCCATAGAGAATTTTTTATTATTGTAATGTCACTGTGCATTTCATGCAGCTTCAGTTAAGAGGATAATTGAATAGAGACTTATATTGCATTTCTACTGCATTGTGAGACACAATGGAAATATTATCAAAAAAGCAAATTTTGCCAACACAAAAGGCTATTTTACAAAAAGAGTCTGCAATCTGATGGGTTCATGCTATCTTATAACTTGGGTGCGAAGCTACATAAAATCTCTGCTTACCTACTTTTTCATAGAATAAAAGCACTTAGGCTGTGCTATACTTCCAAACATTTAGAGTTTGGCATTTCAGTAAAAGACAGAATAGAATATATAACAGATTTACATGGGGTATGCACATGATTATAAAGATGGGGTCTTGGTCTTGTTCAGGATAATCTCAAACACCTCACCTCAAAATTGTCCTACTCGGCCTTCCAGAATTGAAAAAGCTCTAGCTCCAGTCAAAAAAAAAAAAAAAAAAAAAGTAAAAATTCTGAATTCCTAATCATATATGTCCCCAACGGTAATGAATAAAGATTTTAGACTTGTACTTCCTATGCAGGTGTTATTATAAGTTATTTCTGGAACTGGAAATACAGGAAGAAAAAAATTATTCATAATTTTATCTGAATTATAATTCCCTAAAAAATGCCTTTTAAATGTGAGAATCATACTTTTATTCTAGAGGAAAATCATAATATTTTTGAGATAATTCCATTTTACATGTCCATAAATTGTATTCTTGGAAGCTACTCACTAGAACCTATACTTTAAAATGATTTTATATGGAACATGGAGTCTTACTTGTGACATGACTAGATGTACCAGTCAGAGTTACCACAATCATCATAAGAGCATATCACGTCAACTTCAGAATGATGAGGTTGATAGATTGGGAAAGGAGACTTTTATTTCTCACAAAGGGTTGCATTCAGCAGGCTGGCCATCTTGCGAGCTGAGAAGAATAGCCTCAGGCAGAAACTGAAAGCAAGTACTTCTAGAGAAGGAAGGGGAATAGAAATTTGTGCTGAGTCGGGTGGCCAAATATACATATTTAATAAGCTGTAGGAGGAGTCATAAATATTTATGAAGGAAGAAACATGCATGTGCAATTGAGCTTCATGGCACTTCATGCAACCCATGTTCACAAAATGGCTATTAGCATGATCCAAGTGGGATGTTTCCAGCCCTTTGACTTCAGTGGCAGGCAGTTAATGAAGATAGGACATAACGAGGTGTGTCCACCCTCTCTTTCTGTAATGGCTGGGATTTCAGTTTTTAAGATTTCTTTGGTGCACTCTTGGCCAAAAGAGGGTCTGTTCAGTCAATTGGGAGGCTTAGATTTTTATTTTTATTTCCCACTTACTAGTTACCTATGTGTTACATTCATCTTTGAGTTCAGCCATAAATTGAATACAGCTCAAAATACAATATGTTATTTTACAATCTGATATTACAGATGATATAATAAATACTTTGGAGGTAGTATTAGAAAAATTAAAATTATATTTTATAAACAGACAGAATACATATAAATATTATAACTATTGTGAATAATTATATTTCATGTCAAAGTATTAAACATCTTTACACAAATGCACCAAATGTTTAGTGAATACTGATTTTGTGATACAATTTGGGGGTGAAGTTAGGGAAGAAAAAATATGACTGTAGGCAATTATGACAGATTATATGATAGGTGTTGATCACATGGGAACCATGGGAATACCACGGGAATATGGGAAAATTATATTTCCCTACATGCTTTCCAGGAAGGTTAAGCCAAGCACTGAATTCCAATGAGATAATGGCACAAATGAAGATTGCCACTTCCAAGTCTGGCAATTAAAAATATTCTATACAATCTTATGAATTCCTTTTATCCTACTATGGTGACCTTGGAAGCCATGTGTTCCAGATGGCCTAGAGTAAGATAGAGAAGGACCAGCCAAATTTCATTAGATTTTACAGAAGTGGGAAGAAAACCTTTGTTTTAAGAAGGCTTTGGAGCTTGGGCTAGTTTTTTTTTTTTTTTTTTTTTTTTTTTTCTGTAGCATAGGCAAACAGATTCTGAATAATTCAAAGAACTTTTCAAAATACCTTACAATCTTATTAACACTCTCTCAAACCTCTACTATAAGAGTCATACTTTGGCTTCAATTGTGAATAAAATCATGACTTTTCCCATTTTTTTCATGTCTAAAGACTCTCCATTTTTCTTCTTAGTCACAAAGTAATTGTACAAAAATATTTATTTTTTGCCTTCAGAGTTTACCTAATGTCTTTTGGAAAAAAAAAAAAAAAACATTGAAATAGCACTAATGGTTGGTTCCCTAAAAATATCTTTAGATAGAATTTTGGAGAGAGGTAGCCAAGGAACTTTTTATTTGCTGGAATTGCCCCACCATAAAAACATAATAAAAGTCATAGCTGAAGAACGGATTTGCACATCAATGATTACCTAAACCGTCTTTATTTATACATTACTAAGGACAGAAGAATCAAAGATGAATATATTTTATGGCATTTTAAAATATTATTTGCTCATTTTCATTACAAGATCAATCCTATCCCAAAACCATGGAATTATTTCAGTTTAGTTGTTATTTCTACACTATTAAGTCATGAGACCTTCACCAAATTGAATCCATAGTATATATGGGCCAGTGGCACTGCCATGTAAATCATTTTCAAAGACATTTTTAAAGTATGATTATAAAACTATACAATTATTAAAAGGAAGCATTCAAGCATTATCTAGTACTTGTATATCTTCTTAGATACATTTTCTTATATGAGTAGTATCTTATATAATTCTTGAGGACTTGGTTCTAATAATTGTATATTTTCAAAAATATATATTAATGTTAATATATAAGACAAGATTATTTACATTGATTTTTAAGCCAAGACAAATGCTGACAAGGAGTCACCTTATATTTAAATATCTACTAGAGTAACCCAGGGACAACTTCACTTAAGCTTCTCTGCTGATTAAAGGATTACAGTAGCTAAGGGAGCTGATATATTATGCATGCTAGGTAGTTTTGTTTCACATAATAATGGTTTTTCTTTCTTTCAGGTTTTGTAATTGACCCTCAGGAATACGCAGGATAGAATAAACTCAGAATTGTTAGTCTTTGACTTTGCTTCTTACCTGCTTAATATTGCCTGACCTAACTCAGCAAAGGGAAAAGTGCTAGGAGAGAGTAAAACGTTATAATATTGGACGAGCATGCAACCATCTATGAGTCCATAGTCTGCTGTGTAAAATTTAAAAAGTCATCTATTCTATCTTCTCAGATACCGACATTATAAAATGACGTTTTTCAAATCTAAAATTTTATAAGTATAAATCACCAAGTAGCTATTTTCAATGTATGCTAGCAGCAAAAATGAAGGGAATTTAATCTCCAACATAAACAGTTATTGTTAAACTTACTGGGAAGTAATATTTATGAACTAAGAAATAGATCATAAAGGATATTTTGAAATTTCTTTTCTTAGATTACTTTTAGAAGAATAGAGACTCTTGTTCTAGAATTATTTAGTTGTGATCTGGCTAATACTAGGAGAATATTTAAGGCACTTTCCCTTTCTGATTTTATAATTCTAGCAAACAGTTTGATTTTTTTTCTTTTCAAGTACTTTCAAGTATTATATTTTAAAATTAGTTGAGTCTCTAGAAGTACTAAACTAAGGGTTTTAGTTTAAGCCTTTTTTTCATATACATATTCACTTAATGTATTAATAAATTAATAATAAATATTATTGTATTTATAAATTATTTCAACAATATGGTTTGAATACCAAGTATATTAATTCACTAATATTTATAAAGATACTCTCTCCCTAGCCCTTAGGATATCCAGGTGACCTAACCATGTTGAAATGGTTAGGAAATCCTTCCTTTCTTTTGTTTTAGAGTCTGTACTTTAGAAAACTTGTATAATAACTAAGAAAATGTTATGAAGGCTATCTTGAACAGTTTGATGAAAGCATTTCAAATTGTATGTAAAACCAGCACATTGTACCCCATGATTGCATTAATGTACACAGCTCTGATTTAATAAAAAAAAAGAAAGAAAACTTGTAATTGTAGATATTTTCTCTATTCCTTTGAGATGTAGATATTAATATTAATATGTTGGTTTTAAAGACAAGGCATATGTTTCTCAAAGACCTGTAAAGCATGTTTTGAAATGTAATTATCAAGAAATATGACAACCCTATCACTTAGTCTCTGTAGGATGGTAAGAATCTAACTTTGATGGGTTCTAAAGTTTTAAAATATCTCCTGTATTGAAGATAAGAGAAACTTTACTTTTCCTTTGGGTAAAGTCCATTAGCAATCACTTAATGGAGTTTAGTTCACTCCTCATTCTGCTTACTCTTTCCTGTTATGATAGCCTTGAATAAAGTATGATTAATAAAATTTATCTCATTTATTTACATTTTCCAGGGAGGGCTAGGTCTGATGGCTCATGTCTATAATCCCAGACTATGGGAGGCCGAGACAGGAGGATTGCTTGAGGCCAGGAATTCCAGACCAGCCTGGGCAACATGGTAAGACCCAATGTCTACAAAAAATACAAAAATTAGTCAGGTGTGGTGGTACCTTGCTATAGACTCAGCAAGGGGAGAGGGGAGACACAGTAAGGACTGCTTGAGCCCAGGAGTTTGAAGCTCACTGAGGTATAATAACTCTATTGCACTCCAGCAGAGGTAACAGAGCACAACATCTCAAAAAAATAAAAAACAAAAGAATTGTCTGGTACATTTTTAGCTTTGAAAGGGCAGAGTAGACAGTCTTAAAGGGGCTTTTGCCATTTGGGGGTTTTATGTTTCTATGAAAAGAGGCTTTTGGTTTGAATTGAATACGAAGTGGTTGCCATTTCATAGAACATAAAAAAGATGTGATGTGGCTTCAAATTCAGCAAAATTATGAAAGGTTATTTTCTTTCCAACATGTATTTATTAGCATTTATCCAGCAGATGGGATAATCTCCTCATTGAGCTAACTTTCTTCTAAAACTCTTCTTTCTAATATAACATTTTGTATCTCTTTCAACATCTTTTCAAAATGAAAACCAAAGTTTTCCTATCATCATTGGCGTCACTTTTTTTTCTTTGATTCTATTGTCTGCTTCAGAATCTTTAATGGAGTTTGAATTATCAGACATAAGCAATTTAGATTTATGTAAAAATGTAGCTCACATCATAAGAATATAGTGAGGTAAATAATCAGGGGCTTCTCCTATATTTCTGAAATAAACTTTTTTTTTAGTTAAAGAGAAATGCAATTGACTTCCACATTATTTACTGGGTGTCCTTCATTCAAAATTCACCCCTATAACTTTATGCAAGACTATCTCAATTTTTAATAGTGCCACCATTAGACATTATAAATATTTACAGAATTAGTAAGAGAAACCAAATGAATGAACAAATGAATGAATTGTGTGACCATTTTCCCTTATAGCATATCTTTCTACAGTGATATAGCCAATATAAATGTCTTATATTCTTAGTAAGTTGTACCTTGTATATTTTTATATGGTTAGAGAAATGAAATTTGATTTTTTGAATACTGCTGTGATCTAAAATTTTGGTGATATACCATTCCTTAGTGCTTTCTACATGAATAATCTTTTACATGAAAATATCCAAATCTAGAACAATATTAATCCTCACAATTAAGCAAAAATAAATCCTGCATGAAAATATCAAATGGCAAATTTCCCCCATCATTAATCACCTCACAGTCTCGATATTGTTTAACAACATGTCTTACTTTTTAAGAAGAGTTCTCCCTGGGCAAGAAATCATTTTTGTGATTCATAGCAAGGAATCCTGCAGTTTCATTCAGTGATTACTCAGAGATTTGAAACTGCGCTACAAAACTTTTTGACAGTGTAATATATGATTCACAATGCAGAACACACTACAGAAAAATTTCAGGAAAACTTAATTGACCAGAACTGCAGGTGACTTACTCTGGTGTTTATTAAAGTCCACCGAAAGGCATGATTTTCAGGCTGCCTGAATATTCACAATACAGCCATAGAAGTGCTGTAATGTATGTGTTGGGTGCCAAATGGTCTGAAGCTGCTTGAAGAGTGCCTAACATCAAGATCTCCCCACATCTGCCTTATTTCCCTACTGTGTCTGGCACAGTTTCTGTGGTTCCCAGGGCAAAATGACAGGGAATGTGTGATAGGAAATGGAAAATGCTCTTCATGTTCTCAGGAGTTGTCTATTCTTTCTTCCTTGTTCAGCAGCAGAAAAAGAAGGGAAGTAGACCTTCTTATTGGCAAGTAAGAAATGAATCCTTACCTGCTTAAAAAGAGTTCCAACTCAGCTGACCAATAAATTTAATATATTAAAACTACATCAAAATGGCAGCTGCTTCTTTCCATCAACTTCTTTTTCTTTTTCCTAAATCACAATCTGAGAGCAAAATGTGAAGGAAATAATCTTGGTGACAAACGTAACTGAGAACTAAAGAAAATAAGCCAATGGGACAAGTACTGAAAAAGTTCTTGTAAATTACTCATACCCTCACCTGGAGGCTTTGGGGTATTATTATTATTATTATTATTATTATTATTATTATTATTTTACTACTATAATGGTAAATGTTGCAGAATCAAAGCCTTTAAATCCATGGTCTCACAAACAGAGGAGCTGTTCTATTGTGAATTACTAGAAGAAAAATATTTCCTCAACCATTAGGAAGTCTAAAGTAAGCCTCAGGTTATCTACTGCTACAGGACATTTACAAAGTTTCTGGTACGATTAAGTGTAAACTGCTCCATAAACTTTATAGCATGCATGATCATATCTCTTTTAGTTCACCAACTTAAGGTGAAAACAGTTTGATACTGCATGTGTCAATAAGCAGAAATTTGAGTGTTGTCTGTTTTAATATTTTGAGTTTCTCTCAATTAGTTAAGATCTGAAATGCCTCACTCTATTCAGCGTTGAGCAGCTGAAGCAGAAGTTCCCTCTAACATCAACTTTCCTGTCTGTCTCCTCCATCAAGGTTGTTTCTTGCTATCAAAGGGGCTGTAATCTTCCAAAATGCAACCAAATTCCATCCTAGGCTCCTATACAGAGCCCAGACCCTAAGCTACTTTACCAAGCACTCTATTTCTCAGAATGTTCCTGGCACTGAAGGAGGATATGCAAAGGCAACTTGAACTTATCATACTCTAAACTACTAAACTTAATTGACATTGAATGATGCATGTATGGTAGAATAATGTCCACCTCTGACCCTGATGGTGTGCCCTAATTGTAATCTCAGCTCCCTTGATAATTGGAGATATCATGATGGTGTCTCCAGTTAACGCAAGAGATAATGGACGAAATGGGTAGTATGACTGGGGAGGACTCTGGGCAAAGAAAACTGTTTCACATTTGGCTGTTTTACATACCAAGTTGTCAAATATTCTTTTACATATGGTGTTTTATTTGTTTAAAAAAGTAGTTGGAAAAATAATAGAACAGTAGTTGGAAACCCATTCTAGTGCATGAGGGGTCTTCAAAGAGTTTATGAATAATGTATATTTTGAAAAAACTAAGCAAGTATTTCAAAGTTTTTCACATCAAAGTAAACTCATACTAACTGGTTAAAACAGGTCTGAACAGGATCTAGTTTGAGGCACTATAGTGGATAAGATATCAGTTTGAAAAGAGCCCCTGTCAGAGCAACATGAAATCTACTAAAATAATGTGAAATAACTGATGCTTAACATTAAATTTATGAGCACAATGCTTCAGAGAAATCAGCAGCTTACAATTAGATAATGGGTTTAAAGAAGAACCAAGACGATGTTGAAAATGAAGCCCACAGCAGACCATCCACATAAGGTAAGGAACCTTACCTCATTCATGCTCTGATTGAAGAGAACCCATGATTAACGGCAGGAATAGGCAACACCACACACCCTCAACTGGGTCAGCATACGCAAAGAGGACTGAACAATTAAAGTTGAGCTAACTTCCCACTCAATGGGTACCAAAGCCATTGTGCCCGAATGAGATAAATACAAAAGCAAAACTTTCAATGGAAGTTTTAAACAAGTAGTTTAGTAGATTGTGAAGCTTTTCTTTGAATAATTGTAACAGGAGATGAAACACGACAAACCTAGAGACAAGGCTTCAAGGAAGCAACAGCTACTGACCTGCAGAAGGGGTCCAGTCAAAGTAAAAGTAGACTCAGCAAAGGTCATGGCAAAAGGGTTTTGGGATGCTTCAGGGGTTTTACTTATTGACTTTCTGGAACACCAAAGAACAATTACATCTGCTTATTATAGCGTGCTGGGAGAAAATTATCCGGCACGTTAGCTGAGGGAAAAAACAAAACAAAACAAACAACAACAACAAAAAAAGTCAGGATGCCCCTTCTCATTCCTCTGATCTGAAAGTTTAGATGGAAAATCATTAGACCTTCACATTAGAGTCCTGATTTGGCTCCCTCTAACTTTTGTTTCCTAATCTTAAAAAATCTTTACAGGGCACCCACTTTTCATCAGTTAATAATGTACAAAGACTGCATTGGTGTGGTTAAATTCCCAGGACCTTGGAGTTGACTAACTGGCTGATATCATCACTTACAAAGTTGTCTTGAATTTACTTGAGAGATAAGGTTAGTAATTTTTATTTTTTATTTTTTAATTCATTTTTTCATGAACTTTTTGAAGTCCCTCTGTATACAGACAAAATGTATTACATGAATTATACTGACACCAGCCTTGTTGACAATAATGCTATAAATTGAACTTTTGTGCCCAATGTCATTACAGTATCTACTTTGTTGCTATGTAGAATAAATTATTAGTTGTTGTTGCAAGTTTTTTAAAAAATAGAACTCACGTCAACAGAAAATTCTATAGTACAAGTTATAATTTGTATTGTGATAGGTTTTTCATCTAAGTTTTAAATAACCCAGTGGCATGCTGCTATAATTTTTTATAGTTTTAAAGAATATTAATATTTTTAACTGAGAAATAATAATTTTATATGTTTATAAAGCACAATGTGATATTTTGATATATATATAATATGGCATGACTAAATTAAGCTAATTAATACAACTATAATCTTGCTTACCTATTATTTTTAGTGGTAAGGCATTTGAAATTCACTCTCTTAGTTATTTTGAAATATACAATACCCTCTTATTAACTATCATCATCAGTGTGCCATGCACTAGATCTCAAAACAGATTTCTCCTGTCTATTTGAAATTTTGTGCCTTTTGATCAATAGCTCCCTCTTTCCTTTGTCCCCACCTCCAGCCCCAGGCTCTGGTAATCATCATTCTACTCTCTACTACCATGAGTTCAACTTTATTAGATTGCACATATAAATGAGATCATGTTGTGTTTGACTTTCTGTGCCTGGCTTATTTCACTTAGCATAATATGCTCTAGATTCATCCATATTGTAGCAAATGACAAGCTTTCTGCCCTTTTTAAGGCTAAACAGTATTCTTTTGTGTGTGTGTGTGTACATTTATATATGCCACATTTAGGTTGATTCCGCATCTTGGCTGTTGTGAACAATACTGCAAAAAAACACAAAAGGCAAATTTTTTTTTTGACACATTGATTTCATTTCCTTTGCACATATACCCAGAGTGGAATTATTGGATCATATGGTAGTTTTGTTTTTAGTTTTTTAAGGAATCCCTATAACATTTTTCCTAGTGGCTATTCTAATTTACATTCCTGCCAACATTTCTATATCCTCTTATTATCTTTTACTTTTTTGATAAAAGCCAGTCTAACAGATTGACAGGTGATATCTCATTGTGGTTAATCTGCATCACCCTTGTAATTAGTGATGCTGAGGATTCATATGAGGTCCTTTGCGCATCTTTTAATCAGGTTATTTTTTTTCTTGCCATTGAGTTATTTGAGTTCTTTATCTATTTTACATATTAACCCCTTATCAGATAAATGCTTTGCAAATATTTTCTTCCTCTCCAGGGGGTTGTATCTTCACTTTATTGCTTTCTTTGCTGTGTAGAAGTTTTTTAGTTTAATGTTACCCCATTTGTTTATTTTTGCTTTTGTTACTGTGCTTTCAAAGTCGTATTAAAAAAGTCACCACCCAAAACTAGTCATGGAACATTTTCTATGTGTTTTCTTCTAGTAGCTTTACAGTTTCCAGTCATATATTTAAACCTTTAATTTATGTTGAGTTGATCTTTATATATAGCATAAGATAAGGGTAATTCATTAAGGGTAAGATAATGAATTCTAATTCACTCTTTAGCATATGGATATCCAATTTCCCAAAAACATTTATTAAAGAAACTGTCTTTTCTCCTTTGTGGGTTTGGCATCTTTGTCAAAAATAAACTGGCCATACATATATGGATTTATTTATGGGTTTTCTATCCTGTTTTATTGGTCACTACATCTGTTTTAATGCTAGTTCAACACTATTTTTAGTACCATTGCTTTTTAATATGTTTTAAAATAAGGGAGCAGGATGCCTCTAGCTTTGATGCTTTTGCTCAAGACTATTTTAGCTACTTGGGATCTTTTATGGTTCCCTATAATTTAAGAATTATAATTTCTTATAATTTCTTTATTTCTGTGAAAAATGACATGGAAATTTTGATAGGGATTGCATTAAATTAGTACATCACTTTGGTATTATATATATATATATATTTACAATATTAATTCTTCTAATCCATTAACACAGAATAATTTTTCATTTATTTGAAAGTTTTTTCATCAGTGATATATAGTGTTCAATATACAGGTATATTATCTCCCTGGTTAAATTTACCTAACTAATGTTCTGTATCTATTATAATGAAATTGTTTTTCTTAATTTTCTTTTCAATTAGTTTGCTTTTAGTATATAAAAAGAGTATGTCGCAACTGCATAAATGATCACACGAGACCTGGATTGACAGTACATGCTGCAAGAGGTGAGGCTACCCATAGGTGCAGGATAGCACTGAGCACTTCTCGCAGAGCCCTTTTATTGAGAAGATACATAATAGGTGGCAAGATTACTAAGCAAGGACATGCAGGGGCTGTGTGCTTGGGGAAATGATCTCATAGGTGCCAACAGAGTACGTACTCAAGGAAATGATCTCCAAGGCTGGTAAGGAAATGATCTCTAAAATACTAAATGCAATTTTTCTCCACTAATCCTTTAAGGAACTGTCATAAAATGCTTAATGTTTAACAATAGCTTTACTACTATAGGACTGAACTTTGCTCCTCCAGGATTACTGAGTAACTTGGTGGCTTGCCTTCCAAGTCACAACAGATGCAGGAGGAGTGCTTGATCCCAGGAGTTTAGGTTGCTGTGAGCTAGGCTAACACCACAGCCCTCTAGCCTGAGGCAACAGAGTGACACTCTGTTTCAAAGGAAAAAAAAACCACACTACCTTTAGAAATTCCTATGAAGGGCTCGGCACCTGTGGCTCAATCGGCTAAGGCGCCAGCTACATACACCTAAGGTGGCGGGTTCGAATCCCCAGCCAGCCCGCCAAACAACAATGATGGCTGCAACCAAAAAATGGTCAGGCATTGTGGTGGGCATCTGTGGTCCCAGCTACTTGGAAGGCTGAGGTAGGAGACTCTCTTGAGCTCAGGAGTTGGAGGTTGCTATGAGCTCTGATGCCATGGCACTCTACCCAGGGAGATAGCTTGAGGCTCTGTCTCAAAAAAAAAGAAATTCCTGTGAAGATGGCCTACTAGTAATGAACTTCCTTTGGGGGTCCCTTGTATCACGGCTCCCTTCAATTAGGGCTGATATGTTTCTTATCACTTGCTGCTTTCAATGTTCTTCTTCTTTTGATTTTTTGATAATTTGATTATATGTTTTAATGAACTACTCCATGGTTTGAATTTGATGATTTCTGAGCTTCCTGTGCCTGGATGTTATTTTTCCCCAGACTAGAGAAATTTTCAGACATTAGTTTCTCAAATTCACATTCTAGGCCTTTCTCTCTCTCTTCTCTTTCAAAACAAATTACTTTGCCAAGGATAGTTTGCTTGATGATGTCCCATAATTTACATAGGAATTTTTCCTTCTTTTTCTTTTTGCTCTTCTGATGATATATTTTCAAATGTCCTGTATCTAAACTCACTGATTCTCTGTCTTAGTTGAACAACTCTGTGGATAATGCTTTCTATGGAAAATTTCAGTTTAGGTATTTCACTTTTTATCTTCAAGATTTCTATTCTTTATTATTTCTATTTATTTGCCAAACTTCTTAGTTTATTTATGAATTATTTTCCAAATTTTATTTATTTTTAATCTGTATTTTCTTGGCATTCCCTGAACTTCTTTAGGATTATTCTGAATTCTTTCAGTCATTTCATAAGTCACATTGGTTCCTTCTTTGAGCTTTATTAGTTTCTTTTTTTAGTGTCATATTTTCTTAATTTTTTATAATCCAGTGTCCTTATGTTGACACCTGTAGATATGAGAAGACCACCTCTTGCAGTCTTTGCACTATTCTTTGGTGGTGAGAGACCTTTACTGTTCAGTGTAGTCTGGGATTCTATATGAGCAACTCTGAGCAGGTAGATTGCTAAATTCTCTAGCTAGGTGGTTACTTCCTGTGCTCAGAGGTCAAATAGCATTTATCACTGTGTTCTGTGGTCCTATGAGACCATTAGCTGGACTGTGCTGTTAGGTGGAGCTGCTGATTGGAATCGATTATCATATCTAGTCAGGCAGGGTTGAGGTTGTCTTCCCTGGCTAGGAAGGATTGTTGTTTGGAAACAATAGTTGAGCAGGGGTATGTGCTGAACTCCAAGGCTGAGTTAAGTCTCTGGGGTTGATTGACTATGCTCTCTATACATGCATGAACTTAAGCTTGCCTGCCAGCTTTGGGTAAGCTTCAGCAGAATAGCAAGGTTTGACAGGGTCACCACTCAGCAGCTGAGGTTGAGTGAGACTACATACTCCCTCTCCAGGTAATGGGAGTTGTCTCTCTTGGTCTGGGGAAGACTTAATGCAAACACAGGAACCTGGACTTGAATTATCGCTCTAATGCTAGGATAGTGTGAGTTAGATGCTCCCTATATTGGTAATCCAACTTGCCTCTAAATATAGGGAAAACTTAGTGACAGTAGGAATGCTGGCTAGGGATTCTGGCCTGAAAGACCTGTGGATAGGGTGACCAGATTTTAACATTGGTAAAGTGGGACAACATGGTAGGGGACGGGAAGTGGGCAGAGGGGCAGGGCAGGGCCTGACAACAATGCAAACTTTGATAAGCAGTTCTCCATAATCACTTCTCAACAATTATTTGTTATAATTACAGTTTAACATTATAAAATTAACAAAAATGATATAAAACTCATATCCTGGTGAAATAGCCACATGGCAGCAGAAAACCATATATTCCCTTCCTGTTCTCCTGCCCATTCGTGCATTCTTTCCAAAAATTGGGACTTTTTAAAAACGTCGCAGGACATGGGACAAATTGTTAAAAAGTGGGACTGTCCTGCTTTTGGTGGGACGTCTGGTCACCATACCTGTGGACCTTGTTTCGTGCAGCATGATATTATTGACTACTCTCCCTGGTGTGGCATCTCTGTTGGCCATAATGTAGATCAACCACCAAGGTCTGCATTATGGGTAACCCCCAACCCCACTCTTTATTCTAACTGACCCCAACTAATCTATTGCTGCTGGTACTGCCAATGTTGTGGGACGAGACAGCTCTAAACCTCCTGCAAAAGGTTCTAGAATTATTGTAAAAGCTAAATGTCTGCCCCAAGCTCACTTTTTTCTCTGTAGAAACTGTAGATCCAGGGAAATTCTCTGAGTGGCACAGTAAAAGAAAGTCATTCCTCTTACTGGATTATAGCTTTCCTCAGTTCTGCAGTCCAAGCAGGGTGTCTCAGCTTCACCCTTGAGTTCCGGAATATTTATGATGTTATTTTTGTGTGTGGATAGTTGCTAGTTGGATTTCTGTGAAGGAAAAAGAAACCAGAGAACTCATATTCTGCTGTCTTTCTGACATCATTCCTGCAATTTTTTAAAAAGAAATATTTAAATTATATCTGATTCATTAATAACATAAATGGGAGACTATAACTGGCATATTATTAATGAACTATTTATCTTGGAATAAAAAAATGGTACAATAAGCCATCATTACATAATTTTTTAAAGTTCCCTGTATTCAGAGAAATATTTTATGAGAATTGTGCTGTAGATAAGAACAGGTGGCAATAATCATATTTCCCATCTGCAGACTGTAAAATTGTCTACAGGTTGGCTCTCACAAGTGTTATAGCCAGTATGTGGAAACCTATCCATTTGCAAATTATATCAAATGGACTTTGACCAAATTCAGAGAAGCGCAAAGGACCAATGTTCTTTTTGATGTTTTTTTAAAGTTTAAAGCCAACTACTATGACATTTGCACAGCAAAATAGGAGCTATGAACAGTATGAGAGCAGAATTTATTTAGTGATATTAATTAGGGGGTCAGTTAATGACATCAGGAAGCTTATAAATCCCCAATTTTAATCATCAAAATCCTCTACAGATGTGGCCTGGAAAGGAATAAAGATTGCCAAGTATCTCTTTTTAGTTGGAAGCTAGTATTTCAAATACTTCTCAGGAAATAAATGTAGACTATTCCAAATACATATAATTAAGCATTATTATTCTCACATTGTGACCTGGATTGTCTTCCAGTATTATCACTGTTTAGAACTGTGCTATATGCTAGACTAATGATTTGCATTTTGCTTCGGAGTCTTTATGCCTTAGGGCTGATTCAAAGTAAAAGGACCTCAATGCTCATCGGAAAAAACATGTCAACATGTAAGGCTGCACCCATTCAGATTAATGTCATCTACCAGCATCAACGAAGTGCTGCTGACTGCTTTCTTCTTATAATCAAAAAATACACAATATTATGATCTTTATCTCACATCTCCTTTCTCAAGTATTGGGACAGAAATATTTTGTAGTCTTAAATTCAAAGCAAGAAAAAGGAGAAAGAAAGGAAGTAAAGGAAGGTGAGAAGAAGGGAGGAAGGAAGGAAGGAAAAAAGAGTAGAGGCAAAGAGAAAGCTCTAAAATTTCACCAAAAATGAACTGACAACAGATCACTAGGAGAAATGGCATACAGATTTATTTAATGTGCATAGCAGGAGGGATTGCAGGACAGTGATTACCCAACAACATGCAACAACCTGTTAGGATACAGATGCTCTTCTTCATGGGGAAGAGGGGAGATAGGAAATGTAGAAAATTCGTTTAAGGAAAAATAAGCTTGTACTAGAAAGAATAAATGACCCTAGGAGGCTGAAATTAACTTGTAAACGATTCTCTGAAATTTGATAGAGCCCAAGAGGCAGTTATTATTTTTTGGAAAAGTCTATCCATCAAGGTGTGGTCGCATTTCTATCTTTTTTTAATAGATAATGAGATTTCAGGGAGGGGATAGAAAGGAACTGTGTTCTTTTCGGTGGGTGAAGTATTTATACAGATAAGAAAATATCAGAGAAAAGCCTCATCCTGCCTGCTGTGAAAAGCCTTATCTGCCAAGCATCACAGAGACAGTTGAGAAAGAAGGGGGGAAGTTTAGAGATTTAAAAACTGCTTCTTTACCTCGGTATCTCAGAGCATCATATGGGAAAACCTCAAAAGGGAAAGAAGGAAAGAGAAACAGCTCATTTTAAAAAAAGATATCATATTTGCCAAATTATGTCCTGCCAAAATTCAGATATTGAATCTTTAATACTGAAAAGTGTAAGCTGTGACACCCAGAGATGAGAAGGAAGCAGAAATGTTCAGGCCAGGTTTATTACAAAGGGAGGGCAATCCACCTGGGCAGTGCAGAGGCAGCATCTTCGCCTGGGGCAATTAGAGATCTCTTTTATGTGGGGCCATAACGGGTGGGCAAATTCCACAGGTTGCCTAGAGAGCTTTGGTGAGTGAGGGTCCTTTGGTGCAAACCTCAGGAATTGGGCTAGATCCTTTATTTTCTTTGCTTAGGAGAAAAGGAGAGGGGGAGAGGGCCTGTTTTAGGCCCTACAACATTCCCAACTCTTGTTTAAGAGGGTGATGGGAACAATGGTCAGTCTTCCAAAATTGCTTCTGGCTGAACAGAGTCATATTTGTCCTCAGAGTTCAGTACTGATAGGACTGTGTGGTTTTAGGATACATTGGAAGATGGTTTGGGAGTGTAGAAATTGGGCAGCAATTGCAGCTGACACCTTTTTACTTTGTCTTGAATAAATGAAGACAGGAATCAGATAACATAGGGGCAATGGTTAATAACAGGAGGATTGCATGTGTGGGCCCAAGAGGGGTAAGAAAGATCCCTGAACTAGGATCCCTCATGTTGAGAGCATAGGTGGGTATCTTGTTCCCAGAGCCTGATGAAGCTCTCTCAGACCAGACCAGATTTCTTGGGTGGAAACAGTTGGTGTCTTGTAAAAAAAAAAAAAAGTGTAAAGGCTCCTTTCCTCTGCCATGATTAGATCTAAGATTCTAAGATGGGTGGAGCATGGGGGTAACTGGAATGAAATAAAAGAATGAGCAAGATAACTTTATCTTCCAGAGAACTGAAAAACTGTGGGATAGATAGAGGAGGGTTGTATTTTATATTTTATTTTAATGATAGAGGCATAGGATGACACATAGGATAAAGTGGTCTTTAAAATTTAGGAAAACTAAAAGACATGGCTCTGGTTTTATTAGAATTCATTTACTTACCTGTATTAGAGAATAAGTTACCTAAAGCCATTCTGATGTGACCCAGGGTAGCCCATTTTTAAGTCAGACATGTTGGTCAGTTGATAGTATTCCCATGGGTCCATAGGGATGGAGGATGTCAATTCAGGGAACCACCAGTCCCAGAAGGTGAATATAATCTCCTATTCTAAGAGCTATGTCCTGTAGATGGGTGTGGTCCTCCTGCTTATGCCTTTTGAGTAACTATCACTGGAGAAGTTGTAAAGTGGTAGACACTATTGAAAAACTTTTCTGCTTTCCAAGCTGCTGTCAGTCTTGTTTCCTCTCTTTCTCCATCTGAAACTGATGGACAGAGGGAAGCCAGAGGAAAGGCAGAGAGAAGCCAGGCCAATGGGGGGCAGAGGGAAGTCCATGGCAAGGTGGAGGGAAGTCAGCAAGCAAGGGAAGCCAGGTGAAGAGGAGAAAGGTGGCTGTTTGGCCACCTTCCTGGCCATCTCACCTTGAGATGCCCTGGGCCTGCCAGGCTTGTGCTCATGTCAGATGCAGCCTGGGGAGCATGCATGGCCTCCCATGACACTGCTATGGGGTCTGCAGCATTGCAGTTTCGTGTATTGCTCCCACAGCCCAACCTGCACTAAAGGGGGGGCACAGGCTGTTGGGCAGGAAAGAAAGCCAAGACAAGTCATTGATCAGTGGGCATGGGAGGGGATGTGGGATGGGGAAGTAGAGAGTGGCTGATTTCAGACCCGCCAAGGGATACAGTGCAAAAGTAAAGCCAGGTACTTTACATACCCTCTGTGAACTGGATTGGCTGTTCGGGTCAGGCTGACCCGCCACTGGGTCTTTTAACCTCCCCCTGCTCTCCAACATCCAGACAATCTTACGGCCACACTGGCCACCTGGATCAGATACCCTACAATGTGTGGATCAACATCACTTCCAAAGGCCCAGCTTACATTTGGAAGTGTGCCCCTCACTTAACTCCATCTCATGTTCTCTTTGCTTCTCTGCTAGGACCCTCCCGGATATGCTGCCCCTAAATCTGAAGAACCTAAAAACCAACACTCCCATATTACCCCCTCCTCCTAAGGACCCCGTCCTGGACCCTTCCCTCTAGCCCCATTCTTTGCACACTCCTCCACTCAACTACCACCTAGGTGTACCAGCACCTTTGGCTCCCCCCCAGCACCATGGGCCCAGGGACCTGCAGGAGAGCCCCCATGTGGACCCTCACAGGTACCAGCCCCCAGCCCAGATTCTACTTCTGCCCTAAATCCCAGGGAGTGGAATCCCTTCCTAGGAGGCTTCCATTTTGCCCCTGCTCCAACCAGCCCCCACCCTGGCCTCAGGGGCACAGCCATTCATGATATATGTCCCCTTCTCCACCAGTAACTTGTATAATTGGAAAACCTAAAACCCCCATGGCCTCGCCCAGCACTGCCTTCCCAATACTTTGCTGCTGGCATGGGTCATGGGACACCGAGTGGCAGGAGCAATCACAGCCCCCAAGGAGGGGGTGGTGCTGCCTGGGGTCCCACCCCTGCTCTACCCACATGCTGCCTGTGCTGCTGCTGCTGCTGGGAGCTGTGTCTTATCCTGTCCAGTCCTGTACCCTGCGCCACCTGGCCTGCTCCCTCTCTTTGGCCATGTCTCACCAACCTCAGGCCATGACCAGCCTGCGGCCATCCAGCCCAGCCTTGCTGCTGCTGCTCCTAGTGGTAACCGCAGGCCCTGCCCAGCCTCAGATGTGACCACTTTGAGCCTGGTTTCTAGAATTTCTGATATATTGTCACTGATAGCCAGAGTGGCTGCACCCCCTGTGGCTGTGAGCCGTGGGGAGCTAAGATCTATGAGTGGATGACTGGGCTATGCTCTTGTAAACCTGGTGTGGCTGACCCTAAGTGCTGTGCTCTAGACCCTGCTGGTTGTAAAGCAACCCCCTCAGCACCCAAAACATGTGCAGATATGCTGTGATTTTAATGCTTCCTGCTTGAAGGTGGCTGGCTATGCCCATTGTAACCACCTCGGGGCTTGTCCTGAGTGAGGCAATGCCGTTTCCCCCCAGAACCCTCCCCTACACCCAGCCTTGCCACATCTGCCTTTAGAGAATCTGGAGACCAGGAACTGAGCAGGGACCAGGAGGCCAGTGGGGGAGGCTCTAAGGAACTTAAGCCCCTTGAGGGCAGCAGCGTATGACCCTAAGGCCACCAATAAAGAGGGCTTCCTGCTATAACTCGCCTTTAGACTGCTGCTTAGATAGAAAATGCAGAGGGCTGCAACTGCCCTGCCACCAAGGTGTTCCAGGGTGTGCTGAAACTCAAGGAGGTCAAGAGCCAGGAACTGTTCTACATGCCAAAGATAACTAACCCCAAGTCAAAGCTATTTAGAAAAATATCCAGAAACATTAAGAACATACTGAATGACCTCTTCCAGCAGCTGTGACCATAGCCAGAGCTACCACTGTGGCCCACCAGCCCTCTGCCGTGACCCCTTGGGCCTTGTTCCCCAGTCACACCAACTGCCCAGCTGATAAAACCACTGCCCTGCCCACCACACGCCAGCCCCCACCAACTATCCCCAGCCATGTGCCACAATGACCCAAGCAGCCCCCAAGGGCCTGTGACTCCCAGCCCTGCCTCCATGGAGCAACCCGTGGAGAAGGGGACTCTGGCAGGAACTTCTCCTGTACCTCCCCTGCGGGCAATCTAAGCCAGCCTTTCAAGGCCACTCCTTCCTGGCTGACTTCAGTAACTCCTCCTACCTAGAACTAAAAGGCTTACACACCTTTAGGCAGGACCTAGAGAAAAACATAAAGCTAAAAATAGTATTTCTGGCTCGTAGACCCACTATCAACTCCTCCCCAGTAATTCAGTGAATCAAAGGTTTGACTACCCAAAAAGACCAGTGGGGAATGTAACAGGCAAGCTCCCAGCTCATGCCTCAGCCCCACCCCACCCCCCAGCCCAGGGTCGATTCTGAGAAAAGGCTTCAGAATGAGGAAACACAGAAAGTCCCAAGTTTCACAAAAAAAAAAAACAAAAAACAAACAAACAAAAAAAACAGGTTCCCTGTGGACAAACAATGGTGGAAAACTACCCAAGCTGTGTTACCTAAGCTGTAACCCTACCCTGAGCTAACTGCAACTTTCCGCTTCTGTATTAGCTTGCTTGCTTAGCTATGCAAAAAAAGAGTATAAAAGACAACCTGCCCTCCACTTCAGGACAGACTGCCTCTCAGGGCAGCAGTCCCCTGCACAGGTATAATAAATCACCAATTAATTGCATCTAAGTGGGGTCCAAGTCTATCTTTTCAGGTCATGCCAGGTACAACTGGCAGAAGGATGAGCTCCTATGTCTTAGATGTCCCCTCCCCTGGATGGAAAAGAAGGCATCCCTTTATCCCAAGACACAGGGCATGGAGGGGTAAAAATGAAGAAAGACAGAAAGGTCAGGCATCCTTATTTTTCCCAGAAAACATGACATTTCCAGGACCTTAGAACCCTAAATTAGGCTCCAGCACTGGGACAAAACTCTCTAGGTAAATGTGAATGAACTAACAAAGATGAAATGAGGGAGCCATGAGGAGACAGAGGCACAAAGCAAGCCAAAGAGTGAGCCAAGGTAGGTTCTGTTTGAAGCTAGTTAGGGACCTTCCTCACTCTTAAATGGCAGTTGTGGCAAAATCCTCTAGGATTCTCCAATAGCCGGGTCAGCAGAATTGGGTCTGGACACAACTTGACTAGGTTCTAAGAAAACTGGGGTGACTAGGGAATCTGGCAGCCAGCGGCCAGTCAGCCACCTGTCATGGGTGTTCAGCACCGTACAAAAGGTGTTTGGCAGCATTCAACGATGATAATGGAGGGATGTTCAGGCCAGTTTTATTGAAGGAGGAGTGACCCACACACTTGAGCTATGCAAAAGTGGTATCTATGCCCAGGGGCAGTTAGAGATCCCTCTTATATAGGGCTATAGGGAGTGGGAAAATATTGTAGTTTGGTGGGGGGAGCTTTGGCAATTTACTGTCCTTTGTCACAGACTTCAGGAGTAGGGCTAACTAGATCTTTTGTGTCCTTTGTCGTAGGAGAAGAGGAGGGGGGTTGACGTAGGGCTGCATTAGGCCCCTCAACAAATACCTAGAACCTCAAAAACTATACTTGCAGATAGGGACTTTAAGTGGTTATCTAAGTTAAAATAAGGCCATTAGGGCTGGACTTAATACAATCTGACTAGTATCTTTTTGACAAGAAGAGATCAAAAAACTGTAGGGGAAGAAAAATAATTTTCACTTTACCCTTAAGAGTTTTTAACTAGGACAGAGCTCTGTAACAAAGGGCAGATTAACAAAATAAAAATAATAGAAACATATTAACATGTATACCTCACAAATATTTGGTAATTATACAAAGAAATGCATTAAGTCTCAAGGAGATGGCTTTGAGTTTAGGCTTGCATACCACCTTCTGCTGAAACAAAGACAGAAGAGTGTTGGGAGCCCAGGAAAAGCACAGTAAACAGGATAAGGTTTGTTATGCAGATTTCAGTCAGTTCATTCAGCATTGATAAGAGTCTCTACTGATTCAGAGTCATCCTTTCTTCCTGGTACAAAGGAGAGAAATGCTCTTATAGAGATTTCCTTATAGATGTAAACTTTTTTTTACAATAGGGTAACTTTTACAGTATTCAGAGCTTCTCCTGTGTCTGCATTTTCTCTAAATAAATAGCTCGAAATGATCTTTTTATGCCAGAAAGACATATCTTAGTGTAGCATATTCTCAATTTCTAAAACACACAAAGAGACATCAAGGGCATGTATGCCAGGAGGGACAACCTCTTGTGAAGAGGCAGCAAAAGTGTAGCCATCTGCAAAGCCGAGGGGACATCACCTAGGAGAATAACTCTGCCAGCATCTTGATCTTGGGTTTCTGACCCCCAGAACAATGTGAAACCAAATTTCTGTTGTCATTTTGATGGGGCAATGGAGAGCTAAAAATAAAATCCTGAGATCTCCCACTGACCGAACTGAGGACCACTTGACCAAGCAGACCCCAGACAAACCTTAAAAACTAAGTACCTGGCCATGATGGTATGGGAGGTTATGATACAGGGCTCCTTGGCTCAGGGCTGTACTAGGACATTTTCATTTTCTAGGGCTGGGCAAACAGACTTTTTTTTTTTTTCACACTGCACTCCCTGGATGCAAGTAGAGAAAAGTAGTTTGACCAATTATTGGACCAATAATTCATCTGGGTGGCCCCTCCTGGGGTGGAAGGCTGCTGCTTTGCCTGGGACAGGAACTATAAGGACCAAATTCATTCATTAATCAACATGGGCAGGGTGTTTTCTGTCTGCAAACTCTTAGACAAATGTGGCATATGTTCCTAAGGTCTCCCTGCTTCTTACAGGAAGGATATGAACCCCTAACAAAAGACCCACATGGGTTTTCCACTTGGGTTCCCCCTTCCACTGCCAGAGGTTCTGTTGCCCTTCTTTATTTCTACATTCCTTTCTCTATCAAAGAATTTTTTTCCTGTCACTGATTTGTGTAGACTGTGAGATTATTCTCTGAAGCTCAGAGACCAAGGACCAGCCACAGAGATAAATTCCAACAACAATTATACCTCTTTTTTATAGTTAAGTCACAATACTTGACTGGTATTAATCTTAAAATAGAGTTTATAAGAATGGTGGAATGTCTGTGACAATAAGATACTGTTGTTGCAGAGGGAATGACCTAAAAAAAACTGCAAAAATATTTTTTGTCTCCCCAAAGTTTTGGGACCCGAAGCCTGTTGGTGGGGCAAACATGGCCCCAAACTAACCTTCTCTCGCCTCTTCCTCCTTCCCTTCTGGAACAAAAAACTACAAAGGGCTTAGCTAGGTCTGTCCCCAAAATTCACACAACAAGACCTCCAACCCACCAGAATTCTCCAGCCAGTAGTGGAATTTTTCTACCCCCCAGACCCCCATATAAAATTGTTCTCCAACTGCACTAGGGGCTGATGCCATCTTTGGTTCTGCCCAGGCAGGTCTCTGGGCATTTGACCTGGCCTGAACCTCTTCTGCCCTCTGGCCTCATCTCTGGGCATCAGTCTTTCAAAATCTGCATCACTGCCTCAGGCCAGTGATCAGGAGGCTCGGGGAATGTCTCTTGTTCTCTGTACCACAGGAGATAGCAGGAGGGAATTGTCTGGGCAGAGGTCATAAGATCTTAGCTGAAGATGTAATCTGTGTGGAGATCACAAGACTATTTTAGCTGAAGATGATCCTAAAGTGGATCCAGGCAGAGGCCAGAGACTGTTATGGCCTAAGATGGGATTATGAGATCAAAACTTTTAAAAGCTCTGTACTTCTGCTCATAAGCAGGAATTTAGATTTTTGAGACAATTATATGCTATTTTCCTCCTCTGCCACCAAAGCAATAAACCTTTCTTTCCTTTTCAAACTGCTTGTCCCTCTTTTTCTGACAAATGCTGAGTTTTCAGTAACACTATCAGGGTCCAGGCAGTCTTCCACATTCTCAGTTCATGGTGTGCTATTGGCTGAAGAATGACAGGACACCCCAAAGTAAAACAATCATGAAACGAAGTTTATTGAGAAAGAAAAAGATGGGTTTATAGAGCAAGAGCAAGATAATAGGTTTACAGAGCAATGTATACTCACCATAAACAAAGACTGCCTCCCCTCCCTTGTTGTGATATAGGTGGAATTTCTCTGCCAAGTCCCTAGTCTCAGGGATTTGAGGAACGAATCCACAAACTAAGCAAAGAAGCAAAGGGGCAGAGATAGATCAGTGAAAGAGGAGAAAGAATCTCCAGGAGCAGAGAGGGGAGCCCAAGTGGGAAGTGCATGTGGGCCTTCTCTCTAGGGGGTTATATACTACTTTTCCTGTCCTGTGAGCAAGGATTTTGAGAAGATGGAATGTATGACTGAAATATGTCACAATATTTTGGTACCAAGTGCTTAGGGAGAAATTGATTTCAAACCTGCCATTTCAAAACTGCCTGGGTGCAGAGGAATGTGGTCCCAACTGAGGCATTCTTCTCTGCTCTGGGGGAAGCAGTGGGGTTTGTTCTAGGAGAAGCAGCCCAGATCAGATACTGGTCAGACTGCCTTTTATGCCTGTGTTTGTCCACAAAATTGGCCTATAAAGGGCCTATTAGTGCCTAAAGATGGGGTCCAGACCTGAACCAGCTTAGACCTAGAAAAATGAGTGGGTTCCTGTCCAGCCTTGAGCAAGGGAATCCTGTATCAGTGACTAAAAGTTTCTGGTAATGATCTTAGATTCTGTTTAATACCATCTGGATTGGGCCCTCCTGAGGCAGGTCCCCTTCACATAGGGATGGACATAAACCCCATTTTCTGGGCCCAAACAGGCTCGTAAACCAATTTGATCAATGTTGCATCTCCTAGGGAGAGGTGGAATATTCCAAAGAGGACTGCTACCCAAGGACAGTTTTAAAATTTACTTCTAGCACCAAACAGTTGTGACATATTTTGCCTCCCCAGATCCCCTGCTTTCAGAGTAGGAAAAGCTACATATAAACCCTTAGACAGAGAGCCAAAATGGGCCACTCCCTCAGGAACCCACCTCTACTGTGCCAGAGGTTTTCATCTTTCCTTTCTCTTATTTCTAATAAAATGTTTCCTTTCTCTTTCTTGTAGTGGTCTGTGAATTCATTGTTCAAATTTCTGAGCCCAAGGACACAACGGAGAGATTCCAGCACCCCTCCAGCTCAGATGTCCCCCTGGTACCACTTTGAAGAATAGAAAACATGATAATTAGGCTTAGGATATTCTAATCCAAATCACTCTCCGAATCGTACTGTGCTTGGACTGCCTGGCCTGCTGGGCATTCCTCCTTCCCCTAGGTATGGCAGTTAGTGGTTTGGGTCAACATCCTGACTTCTTCCCAGGTGGGGCAATCACTGGAGGCAGAACCAAGGCAAGGCACGTGCAGTGTCCCTTGGGAGAGTCCTTGGGAGAGTCTCAGAGGTCCCTGGTGATCTACCTACCAATATCAAGTTATAAATAGGTCTACCATGAACCTCAGGCCATGCCAGGTAAGGATTAAGTCACATACCCCTGCATTTAAAGAATAAACTAAGTTCTAACTGCTGCAAAGTTTTTCCTTTTATCTAGAAGCTAAATAAGCACTGACATTGAGATCAGAAATATTAAAACAATTGTACCTCATTCACTGCCAGACTCTAACTGGGTCCCCCCAACTTCCATAAGCCATAACTACAGTTTTGACAAGAGACTGATTTCAGTACCTCTTTCCAGATAAGAAACCACCAGGGACTTATCTTGGCTGGTTCACAAGGCTGTACAGAGGGCCTTCATGTCCCTGCCTCACCTTTGACATACATGTCCAAATGTAATACATTTAAAAGTTGTCTCTACCCCAAAGTGAACATGGGTCATATGTACTATACATGATTATCCATTCATGAATATTTATAGTTCCTCCGGTACCTATTGAATATGTATACTTGGCCAACCCACTCAGCATAAATTCTTGTTCTGCCCTGCTTCCCTCAAAGCCCTTGCTTTTGGTTTTTTAGCTGGAGACATCACTTCCTGCCCACAGATTGTGATCTCCTTCTTATAAATTTTATGACTTTAAGTTGATATAGCTCTATCAAACTAATAAATTTATAAATGTAATTTTCTTCTTAAAGAGAGGAAGAGCAATTGTGTTGTTGAAGAGGAAAGATGCATTCACCTTGAGGAAGATCAGTCATGTACAAAATAAATTTATTTATGGAATAATGAGACTAAATTAAAATGAATTCAAATGTTAGAATCAGTTTCCTTTTGAGATGTGAGGAATCATAGATGGAGACTTTACCTCTTTTATGTTTACATAGATGGAGCTGGAGCATATTCTTCTTAGTAAAGTATCTCAAGAATGGAAGAAAAAGTATCCAGTGTACTCAATACTACTATGAAACAGACATATAATTACCCACAATTTCATATGAAAGATAAAACACAACTGTAGTCCAGGATGAAGGAGGGAAAAGGAAGGGGAAGGGAGGGGAGAATGTCGGAGGGAGGGTAATTGGTGGGTGTATTGCAAGGGTACATGTCAAATCTATTAAGAGTGGAGTATAAATGTCTTAACACAATAATTAAATAAGTAAGGTGAAAGCTATGTTAACCAGTTTGATGTAAGCATTCCAAATTGGATGTAAAATCAGCACATTGTACCCCATAATTGCATTAATGAACACGGCTATGATTTAATAAAAAAGAGAGAGAGATGTGAAGAATCATGAGGAACATCCTTCTGCTCAGTTACAAACTGGATGCTGGGTCCATGCCAAAAAATAATAGGTACGAGGACTCCTTCTAAATTTCCATTTTGGCAAGGAATAAACTAATTGTTAATTTATTTAAAGAGAATATTTCTTAAAAAACTAAAACTTTTTTGGTCAAATAATCTGTTTTCTGTTTTAAAATACATTTTTTGTCAAATAATCTGTTCTAAAATTATTGAAAATAGATGGCCAGTTAGTTCAGTTGGTTAGAGCATGGTGCTAATAAAATTATTGAGATTATTCTAACACCTGTTATAATAAGATAGAAATATTATAGTCATTAAATATTATGTATAGTATGTGGATGAATAAAAGAAATTAAAATTGAATCACTATAAAGTGAATCTGTTGAATTCATTACCTTTTACTCGATTAGAATCAAGTAACTTCTAATTTTTAGAAGTTCCCACAATTTAATGTAAAAAAAAAATGAAGACAATATATTTTCACCAGAGAAATTATACATATTTTATAGCTGTACTAAGGCATAAAGAAAGCATAATAAACTAGATATATTTATAGAATATACAATTTGGAGAGTTTTAACAAATCAATATTCCCATGAAACATGAAATCATCACCACAGATCAAGATAATGAACAAATGAAAACATTTGATCCCCCTCATTCCTTTCCCCAGGAAAACACTCATCTGCTCTCTGTCATTATAGATTGGGTTGCATTTTCTAAAACTTGTATATAAATGAAAATATATATCATGTATTTTTTTTCTGGCTTATTTTAAACAGTATAATTATTTTGAGAGTCATGCTTACTGTTGTTTGAATTAATAGTTTCATTTTGTTGTTGTTGAATAGCATTTCATTAGAGGAGTATAACACAATTTATTTATCCAGTTATCTGTTACTTGACATTTGGGTTGCTATTAAAAATAAAGTACCCAAGGTGGTACCTGTAGCTCAAAGGAGTAGGATGCCAGCCCCATATACCAGAGGTGGCGGGTTCAAACCTGGCCCCAGCCAAAAACTGCAAAAAAAAAAATTAAAATAAAATAAAAATAAAGTACATATTGGTATTCTCCACAATTTTATTTCTCTTTGTATGGATATGTTTACATTTCTCCTGGATAAAAACTAGGAGAAAAATGAATAGGCCATATATAAAACATATTTTTAATATTTAAGATACTGTAAACTGCTTCATAAAATGATTGCATGAGCCTTGTATGAGAGTTCCAGTTGTTTGGCATTCTCACTAACCTTTGGAATGCTCCGAACTTTTAATTTTGGTAATTCTCTTAGGTACATGGTGGTCTTTCATTGTGTTTTTAATTTTAATGACTAATGATACTGGGTAGCTTTTTACCTGGTTATTCAGTATCCATATATTTTCTTTGCTAATGTATCTGTAGGTCATCCTTTTTATTGAGTTGTAAGAGTTCTTAACCATACGGTAGAAAATATCATTTGTCACATAAATGTTTTATAGATATTTTCTTCCAGCCAGTGAAGAAAATTGCTTTTTTTATTTTGTAATAGTGATTTTTAAAGCATATTTTTTTTTAAATTTGGATGAAATACAATTTAGCACTTTTTCTTTTGTACTTCATGCTGCTTGTGTCCTATTTAAAAGACATTGGTAACCCCAAGGTTACCAAAATTTTATCCTGTTCCTTCTAAAATATTTATCATTTGGATCTATCATTCATTTTGAGTTAATTTTTTTGTATGTAGTATGAAGTAGAGGTTGAGTGTTCATTTGTTACGGCCACAATGGCTACCTAGCATCATCTGTTGGAAGCTTAACTTTTTCCCTACTGAATTACCTTGACAACTTTGTCAAAATCTATTGAGTATATATGTGCTGCTTATGTCAATTTTTATAGCACTGCAAACCAGACATGATTAATGTAGCTTTTGAATGTGTTGGAACCACGTAGTATAAATTATATGGCTTTG
The DNA here is from genome assembly GCA_963574575.1 of Galagoides demidoff. Lineage (NCBI taxonomy): Eukaryota > Metazoa > Chordata > Mammalia > Primates > Galagidae > Galagoides > Galagoides demidoff. The sequence continues at coordinate 20,431 of CAUYQV010139852.1, read as the reverse complement.
CTCTTCTTTTTTAAAAAAATTATTTTGGCTATTGTATTTCTCATAAGTTTTAGCATTTCCTAGTTAATTTTCTATAATAAAAACTGATAGAACTTTAAATAAGATTTCTTGAAAACTACAGATCAATTTAGTCCAGAATACTGAATTGTCCAATTCATGGACATACTTTGATATTTATTTAGCTCTTCTATAATGTCTCTCAGTAATGTTTGATAGTTTTCAGTGAAAAGAATTGCATGAATTGTTTAAATTTATCTTTATTTGACACTTTCGTAAATAGCTTATTCAAAATTTCAATTTCTAATTTTTTGGCAGTATATAGAAATACAATGGATTTTTTTGTACATTATATCTTGGAAATGTGCTTCACTCGCAAGTTTGCCAGCCATATACACCAGGGCTGGCAGGTTCAAACCTGACCCGGTCTGCCAAACAATAATGACAACACCACCAAAAAGTAGCCAGGTATTGTGGCAGGCATCTGTAGTCCCAACTACTTGGGAGGCTGAGGCAAGAGAATTGGTAAAGTCCAAGAGTTTGAGGCCTCTGTGAGCTGTGATGCCACTGCACTCTACCACAGGCCACATAATGAGACTCTGTCTCAAAAAAAAAAAAATTCTTTCTCATATGTTTTTCTTCAGTGTTTGCTGCTTACCAAAGTTATGATTCTTTTCTTCTCTCTCTTCCTACAAGGGACAGAACATGAGCTCAAATTCCTTCTCTACCTTTGGTTTCAAAATGGAACGTTTTGGGTCTCGTTAAAGTCTTATTTTGAAACAGTCTACCAAGGGCAACATAGTGAGACTCTGTCTCAGAAAAACAAAACAAAACAAAACAAAACAAAACACTATAGAATCTGTAGTGATATCCTCTATCCATTCATAATACGGCCAATTTTTGTCTTTTCTTTGTTTCGTATCAGTTGTAACGTGTTTATCAAATTAATCAGTCTTCTCAAATGGAGATTTTGTTTCATCAGCTTTCTCTATTTATTTGATTTTCTATTTTGTTGATATCTGCTGTGATCTTTATTCTTTTCTGCATTATGTTTACTTTGGGTCTAACTTGTTTTTCTTCCCCTAAGATGGAATTTTACCACTCTGAGATACATCTTTTGATCTAAGAATGTTGTACTTTAAGTTCCTGTCTATGAATTCTTTAGCTGCATCACACAGATTTTGATATGAAAAGTTTTGTTTTCATTCAGCTTAAAATACTTTATATTTTGTATTTTTTTATTTATACATTTTTTTCACAATTATGTATTTCCAAATATTTTTGTAGTTTCCAGGTATCATTACTGGTTTGATTTAAAGAACATAGTTCTTAGGATTTGAATCTTTTAATGTTTATTGGGATATGCTTTGTGGGTCATATTTCTTCCTTATATATTGTTTGGGACAAGATATCTTATGAATGTTAATTAGTCAATTTAGTAACCTATTTAAATTTAGTGGAATCTCCACATATAACTGTAATTTGAGTCTGGGTATAGATTAAGACTCTGAAGAATCATTTTTGGTGCATTTCAGCATGTTGAAGTTAATTTTGTAGAGATGTAAAAGACTACCAGAAACCTTATTTTTGTGTGTGAAATGTCTTAGTGAATTTTGGTTTCTAATAAGCTCAAATTGTGGAATTCTGTTTTGGTTTTGTTTACTTCACTTGTATCCCAGTATTTTATTTGGTTCAATTTTACCTTTTGTTTTGGGGTTTTTTTTTTTCCATGATTGTTACTGGATATACTTTCAGGAGGGGTCCTTTTTATAGTAATGATATTTGTAAGTTTCTAAACTTATAAAGACTCTCAAATATGTGTTGTGAGAGTTAAAGGTCTTGACATGACAATGATTGGTTTACTGAAAATATGCCATACATAAAAAAATTAAAATATGCCATATTCCATAGGCGTGTCTCAGGTGTTTTTATCCTATAACTTTGAAGATATGGATCTTATTTGGGCCACAAAAGCAAAGGCTATAGCAGCAAAAGCCTTTTATATTTTTCTCCTTTTAGGAACCATCTTCCTTTAAAAAAAATCCACATATGTATATATAAATTTCATTATGATAGACTTAACATGATTTTTAAATTGAGACAGAGTCTCACTTTGTCATTCTTGGTAGAGTGAAGTGGCATCATAGCTCACAGCAACCTCAAACTCTTGGGCTCAAGTGATCCCCTTGTCTCAGTCTCCTGAGTAGCTGGTGCCCACCATAGTGCCCAGCTACGTTTTTAGAGATGGGGGTCTCACTCTTGCTGAGGCTGGTCTCAAACTCCCGAGCTCAAGCTAAACACACACTGCCGGCTCCCAAAGTACCAGGATTACATTAGTAAGCCACCATGCCCAGCCTGTAAAGTGTAAAGAGATTTACATTTTTAACAAATTTTAAAGTATACAATTCAATATTGTTAGCTATAGGTACAATACTATACAGCAGATCTCTGAAACTTATTCATCTTGAATAACTAAAATTTTATACCTATTAAGTAGCAAGTCCCCTTTCTCCCTCCCTCAAGCCGTCGCAACCACCATTCTACTCTGCTTCTATGAATTTGTCTCTTTTAGATACATCATATAAGTGATATCAAGCAGTATTTGTTCTGCTGTGACTGGCTTATTTTCCTTAGGATAAGGTATCTCTGGTTTGCCCATGTTTTTTTTTTGTTTGTTTGTTTTTTGAGACAGAGCCTCAAGCTGTCCCCCTGGGTAGAGTGCTGTGACATCACAGCTCACAGCAACCTCTAACTCCTGGGCTCAAGTGAGTCTTCTGCCTCTGCCTCCCAAGCACCGGGGTCCACAGGCACCCACTGCAATGCCTGGCTAATATTTGGTTGCAGCCATCATTGTTTGGTGGGCCCGGGCTGGATTTGAACCCGCCACCTTAGGTGTATGTGACTGGCGCCTTAGCCACTTGAACCACAGGCACCCAGCCCCCATGTTTTCACATATTGCCATGACTGTGGACCTCAACATGGCAAATAATGGCTGCTCTTCTTCCTCCTCAGCAAAGAACCAGTGGGCCTGGATATTATAGAATATGAACACTATATAGAACAGGAACCAAAATAGTCATAATTAGAGGGCTTGTTAATATCATAATAAAATTTTATTAAAATACATTCTTCTTTGAACAAGTATAATTCCATTTTCATTTCCATTTGGACTTTTTTTAATATTTCTTGAATTCTTCTTTTATTTATTCCTAGTTATGCCCATTTCTGTTCTTAGTTTAAAATATTTGATTCAAATTTAACTTTCAATCAGATTTAAGTCCCCAGTATTTGTTTGAGAATAGTAGTTTGGCTTGATATTGTGCTTCATAGTTGTTTTCAAGTGGACTTTTATCAGCTTAAATACTCACATTTTGATTCTTACTGCCAGTACTTTTCTTATAATAGCTTTATTTGAACTTATGTGAAGACTATTCTGTCTGCATTTCATAAACAGGCTGGTGGTTTGAAATGGCTAACTAGACTTTTATTTTTTATTATTTATTTATTTATTTGAGACAGAGTTTCACTTTGTCATCCTCAGTAGAGTGCCGTGGCGTCACAGCTCACAGCAACCTCAAACACTTGGGCTTAAGTGATTCTTTTGTCTCAGCCTCCCAAGTGGCTGGGACTATAGGCACCTGCCACAATGCCTGGCTATTTTGTTGTTGTTGTTGTAGTTGTCATTGTTGTTTAGCAAGCCCAGGCTGCGTTTGAATCCACTAGCTCTGTATGTGGCCGGTGCCCTAACCATTGACCATGGAACTTTTAGTTCAAGAAAACTTAATTGCATTTTTTTCATTAGATTTCTGGAGAACTATCATTGTGTGCAATTCAAATGTCTAGAGCTTTTTGCCTTCCACAGTCTTAAAAATTTCTCCTGTACTTTTTTAAATTGTACCTGACATTGCCATCATTTTTTACTTTCCTTTCTCCAAAATCCATTACCTTTCAGAAATTGCCTCCTCAAGTTCCAATGGCAGTTTTTAGTCTCTTCCTTATAGTTATCTAAACTCTTTTGTAGTTTTTTATACTTCAAATTCATTTTTCTTTATAAGGGATTATTTTAATCTCAATTTCCTGTTCTCTCTTCAACTCAGATTTCTGTATCTACTCCACCTGTCTTTAAGGGAGCATCGGTAGCTCTAATGTAAACGATACTTTGTGGGGGGTACTTATAAGCGAATTCAAAATTTATAGAAAGCTTTGTGTGTTTGATTGCTTTTCCTGTTCTCTGTACTTTTTAGAAGAAGTTTAGAGAGATTTTGGTTTAGTCAGTCACCATTTCAACTAATCAAAGATGATTAATTATTGGGAAAAATTATACACAGAAACTCAAGAAGATGTTGAATTTTAGAATGAAAGGTTTTAATTCTCCAAGTTCTAAAAAACAGTGACTATTATTTGGCCATAACCTATACTATACTGAGCCAAAACTAATTTCTAACTACCTTCAATCAATGACCATTTTACATTAACTTGTCATCTTTAAATAGTTTTGCCAATCAAGAAGCATGTAGTAAAGACCTTGTTAAAAGTATCTAAGTTGTTAAGTTCCACAAATTTATTCCTTTAAAAATAAAGCTTTAAGAAACTGTTCACCTACAACAGAAAACTAACTTGAAAATAATCAATAGTTTTAGATGTTAAAAGACCAGAATATTTGAAAGTTTTAAAAGTGAATAAGTAGCTCCTGCAAGATGTAAGTCAATTCTAGAGGTTTATCAGTAATTACAAACCTAACTAGCATACAGGAATAAGGCTCAGTTTGCCTGACTGGAGAAATGGTTGATGGGGTTGGACTTCTATCACCACCACCACTACCACATCCTTTAAATATTAATTCAATGTAAAGAGAAAAGCTCAAGAGCTCTCTATTCAGATGGTTATCTGAAGAGTGGCATTGCTGTCTCTGGGGCTCATAAGAAATGCAGAGTTTCAGGCAGAATCCCTACTGACTAAATCAGAATCTACATTTTACCAAGCCTCTAGATGATCTGTTTGTATATAAAAGTTTGAAAGGCACAAAAAGTCCTCCTGAGCAGAGGTAATGTCCTGTGAATGCCTTTCTCCGAAATCAGGCTAGAGTAGCCCAATACATTTTCACACTAATGCTGTCAGTTCCCTAAATTAACCAAATCTATAATTAAGAATAAAGAGAATTAAATAGTAATTTTCAGGACCATAAATAATATAAAAAGCACACTTTTCTTGTTCGAAACCATCTTCTGTGTCTTGCTTTAAGCCTACCTGGGTTTTGTGTTCCAAAAGAAGGAAGATTTAAATTTTTTTAAATTTTATTCATTCACTAATTTTATTCTTTCACTAAGATGATGTTTAGTCAATATTCATTAGACATCTGTCATAAAAGGAGAACGATTCCCTGTATTGAATAGAAAGTTGGACTAAAATATCTCTCGTAGTCCCTCTAACTCTAAAATTTAAAGATTCAGTGAGTAGTATCTATATTCATAACTTTGTGGTTAAGTATATGACTTAGTAGTGTTAACTATATAGGCACGACACTAGATGTTAGGTCTCTAAAATTTATACATATTTCATAAATGAATCTTTGTAACCTTTGGCAAATAGCTCTTCATCTTCCCCTTCTCCTAGATCCTAGCAAACATCATTCTACTTTGTACTTCTGTGAGTTTGACTATTTTAAATTCCTCATATAAGTGGTGTTGCATAATATGTATTCTTTTGTATCTGGCTTATTTCATTTAGCACAATGTTCTTCAGGTTCATCCATGTTGTTATAGATAGCATGATTTTATTGTTTTATGTAAAATAATATTCCATTGTACGTATATAACAAATATTTTTAACCCATTCATTCATTTATAAAAATTTAGGTTGCTCCTATGTCTTGACTATTGTGAACAAGGCTACAAAATATGGTACTACTTTCTTTGAGATTCTGGTTTTAATTCCAGAAGTGGAACCATTGGACCACGTAGTAGTTCTCTTTTTAGGAAACTCTACCCTGTTTTCCATAGTGGCTGTTCAATTCATGTTCCTTACAACAGTGTAACAGGGTTCTCTTTTTTTCACATCATCACCAACACTTGTTATCTTTTTGGATTTTTTGAGAATAGACATCATAACAGGTAGAGATGTTATCTTATTGTGGTTTTTATCTGCATTTCCGATGTTGTACACATTTTCTTATACTTGGGATATTTGTATGCCTTCTTTAAAAATGTGTTTATTCAGATCATATGGCCTTTTATTAACTATATTACTTGATTTTTTGCTATTGACTTGGAGGAGATCTTTATATGCTGTGAATATTAACCTTTATTCAGATATACAGTTTGCAAATAATTTCTCCCATTCTGTAGATTGGCTTTGTATTTTTTCTATTGTTTTTTTTACTGTTCAGATATTGGTTTGATATAGAACCATTTGTCTATTTTTGCTTTTGTTTTCTCTTCTTTTGGTGTCATATCTAAGTAATCATTGCCATAACCAGTGCCAAAAAGCTTTCCCTCTGTATATTTTTTCCTTTACATTCCTATTTTTACTTTTGCCTATTTACTTACTTTATTTATTTACTTTTGTCTTTATTCCATTGAAATAGAATCATTCAATATTTCTGGCCTCTATTGGTCAACATTACATTTGCAACAGTCCCTATTATTACTGGTAACAATAATTCATTCTTTTTTGACAATTAAAAATTTTATATATTTCAGATGTAAAATGTAACGATCTGAAATATATATGCCTTGTGAAATAATCACCACAATCAAGCTCATTAACATATCCATCACATCACTTAGTTAACATCTTCTTATTCTTCTTCTTCCTTCTTTGTGGTTAGAACATGTAAGATCTATCCTCTTTGCAAATGTCAAGTATATAACACAACATAGACTATTAGGTTTATCTTGTACATTAGATCCCCAGGAGTTATTCATCTTGCATAACTGAAACTTTGTACTCATTGGCCAGTATCTCCTTACTTTCCCCTCCTCTGGCCTCTGGCAATCACCATTCTATCCTCTGCTTTTATGAATTTGGCTATTTTATTTTTCACGCATAAGTGACAATTCTTTTCAACAAAGTACTGAAAAGTCCTAGCTGGAGTAATTAGACATTAAAAGGAAGTAAAATTCATCTAAATCAGAGGAAAAGAAGTAAAATTATGTCTGTTTGCAGATAATATGATCATATACGTAGAAAACATTAAAGACTCAAAGAAAAACTTTTAGAACTAATAAAGGTGTTAAGTAAAGTTGCATGATGTAAAATCAACATAAAAAATAAGTTATGTTACACTGAAAATTATAAGATACTGATGAAGGAAATTTAAAGAGACATAGATAAGTGGAAAGGCCTTGTTACCAGAATCTCTCTGCTAGGTCCTTGGTCTTGCAAATTTGAAAAATGAATTCATGTACCACCATGAGAAAGTGAAAGGATAGATTTTCTTAGAGAAAAGAGAAAGGAAAAAGCAAATCCTTGGGCAGGGCAGAGGGAGGTCCCAAGTGGGTAGCCCATTTCAGCTCTCTGTCAAGGTTTTATATACAGCTTTTCATACCCTGAAGGCAGAGGAGTTTGAGGAGACGGAATGAATGTGTGTCTAAAATAAGTCACAGCTGTTGGTGCCAGAGGCATGTGGGCAGAAAAACTGTCATTGTGTAGAAATGTGGTCGTGTTTGGGGCTTTTCAACCCTCCCTAAGAGAGACAGCTTAGATGGAACATTGATCAAACCAGTTCATAGCCTTTGAGGGCTCAGAAAATGGGATCGGTGAAGGGGACCTGCATCTACATCACATATTCATAGAATGGAAGAAGAGCCATTGTTAAAATGATCACGCTACAAAATAATCTACAGATTCGATGTAACCCCCCTTTTCTTGTTTTCATCTAGGAGTTTTATGGTTTTAGGTCTTACATTTTGAGTTTTGTGTGTGCTGTAAGAAAGGGTACAATTTTCTTCCTTTTCATGTGGATCCAGTTTTCTCACACTACTTATTGAAGAGATTATCATTTCCCCCTTTTGTATTCTTGACACCCTGTCAAACATACATTAACCATTTCTGAATAGGCTTATTTCTGGTATGACTATTCTGTTTCCACTGGTTTGTTTGTATTTATGCCAAAATCATACAATTTTAAGTATTATAGCTTTGTGATATCTTTGGGGGAAAAAAATAGGTGACATGTCCCACTTTGGGTGTTTGTTGTTGTTTTTGTTCAAAATTGCTTTGACTACTCAGGGTCTTGTAGTTCCATATAAAATTTTAGAATTCCTTTTCCTATTTCTGTAAAAAATGACATTTTGATATGACATTTCATTGAGTTGTTAATCACTTTGTATAGACATGTGAATATGTTAATTCTTGCAATCAATGAACATAGGAGGATGCCTTTCTACTTATTTGTGTGAGCTTTAATTTCTTTCACCAGTGTTTTATATTTCACCACATAAGTTTTTTTATTTCCTTGGTTAAGTTTATTGTTATGTATTTTTATGCTACTGTTACGTACATGTAGACTCTAGTGTTACATTCATATTTATATAAGAGAAATAAATGAGAGAAATTTAAGCCTCTGTGCTCTGCTCTATAATTTGGCATCACCATTTTCATTGGCATTAGTTACCCAAATTGTTGAAAGTGTAAGAAAATATAAATTTGTCGGTCTCTTGAAGCAGATGCGTAATCAATGAAACTAACTTTCCCCTGTTGTAGCCCTGGGAAATCTCTAGTCTCTCTTCCCATTGCTTTGTGTTCCCAGGTTAAGGGAAGTATTAGTTAGAATATTTCCTCACAGACCCCTGCCATCAGCAATCAGTCTTCTCCAGTCAATGGATAATTGGCTAGTTTTCTAAGAATGCCAGTAAAAACAAACTAGTTCATCACTCACATTTAATTTTGTTATTATCATTCATCACCTTATGGAACTGTTACATTTTACTAATCAATATACATAGGAACTTGAAGTATGCCACGGTTCCACTTTCCTAAATTAAAATGACAAAAGAAAATATCTATAGGAAGTTTCCTAATTAGGTAGTCAAGAACCCTTCGAGGTTTTCATCTTTGCTGTGATTTCAGATAAACTAACACGTCCATGTTTTTCTATTAATTTCTCAAATTCCCTGTGATGGCTTCTCTGTGAAATGACTCAAGAAGTAGATACATAATTAATATTATGAAGGGAAAATGGTGCTATTGAATATAGTTGGGATGGAACTATAATCTTAGCATTGCCTCTGTTATCCCCAGGGAGTAAGCGATTTCATAGCTAGGAAGAAAAATAACCTTTAACATTAGTAGTGCAGAAAGAAACATGAAAAATACGTGGTTCAGCTTTTAAATATTCTGGGTCAGCAAGTAGAACATTCTTTTCACTTAAGAATCATATTTTCTGAGCCAAAGGATGTTTAATATATTTCATTTAGTACATGGAGTATTTCTTTAAAATGCTTCTGTATTACAATGATGAAATATTTAGTACTCTCATTTACGTTTTTATTAGAAATGGCTAGATATTATTTAGCTGATTATAAAACCACAATTAATAACAAAGGCAAATTTAGAACAGCAGATCCTTTTTATTTCAATAAAAAAAGCAGAAAAATAATTTTACCTATATATAGCCTACACTGTAATTCATAATCTTTCAATTATATGCACTGCTTTTTATAACAGGAAAAGTTCACTTTAACAACTAATATCCTTCCTGGAACTTATCTTTTGTTAAAATAATATTCGTATGTTTTGTTCTGTTTTTGTTTTAAAAAACACACATATAGAAAATAAATCAAGAAACAGAAACAAAACTACAAAAGAGAAACAGCACAAAGAAGATTTCACTTTATCTCTTGAATTCTAGATAAGTCTCAGGAATTCAAGCATAAGGACATGGCTGGATTACAGAGACACAGAATCCCCATCACAATAGTGCTCAGGGGATTGAGAGTGAAGCTGTTCTTGCAGGCATTTTGCAATTTGTTAGTCCTTTTGAGATGTATAAGCTTTCTATCAGCCTTATGTGAGTTTTTCCTTATGCACAAAGATTTAATAAAAAATGTGTGTGTATGTGTGTGTATTATTTTCAATAAGTGTCGGAAGCAAAAAAGAAGAAAAAAATCTTACCAATAAAAGAATGACAAATTTCAGTATGAATAAACACCATTTAGGGGGCCAATTTACTTTAATTATTCATGGCAGAACCATGGTTCAAATGATGGGCAAACAACTGAATCCACGTTCCGAATGAGACAGACTACTAATGGGAGAGCAGGTACTTTGACAAGATTGCAATAGTAGCTGGTAAAGGGGGTGCTGACAGACACGAGGAACAGATTCGCTCCTTGGTATGTGAGCAGGGCAACTTCACGCCATTCTATGACTAAGCACATGTCCTTCTGGCCATGAGCAGAATTGGTTTGTTGGGCTTAAACCCAGAGTCTACATATTGGGCTTAGAATGTTAAGAGGGACAAGAAGCCAAGTTGACCATCATTTCTATAAACACAAAACTGTATCTTTTTTTTTTAATCTAAAACATACAAAAACCCCTATTCTAATTAGCAGAATAACATGAGTTTATAGAATGAACACTAAATAAGCCTAAGCCCCATTAGCCTATACTACAACAGGAAGGAACTCCATGGAATGTAGGAGTCACAGGTGGATATCTCCAAAAGCAGGCGCTCAAAGTTTGGAGTGAGGGTTTTACTAGGAAAAATTATCTATGAAAGGAAGGAGAAAACAGCTCTGGGCAGAAGAAGAAGCTAAAATACAATTTATGTGTCACAAAGCCTAGGGCAAACTGGCTCCCATTTGGGGGCAAAGTGACCCATGACAGTCAGAAATGGCTGGGCCTTATTCCTCTGTCTTACTCAGACACGATGTGAGCTGACAAGAAAATGCATAGTGGCAGCCAGAGACCGCACACCCGGCATCCAGGGGGTGAGTTTTATTTTTCAAGAGAACCTCTGCAGTTTAGCCCCATGTCTATCACATCAAGACTAGAAATGCCTCAAGGAATCCTTCTACTCCACCTTCTAAGTCTTCATATTATAACACTAATTTGTACTTCCTTTTCCTTGTTCATAAAATGAGTGAGAAAAATATGTTTAATATGATTTCCCCCCACAGGTGATTATAATCAAATGTACCATATGAGCTGTATAAAATTGACTCATTTAGCGAATGAAATCACATGTGGTAAATATATCTATAAATATCAATACTTGTTTTTATCTCAGATGCTGAATTCTACAAATGCAGTGCAAGGGAAATAATTAAAGGAACAAAATGGAATTCAGATGTCTCACTAAATATTAAGTGGTATGGTAAAATACAAATACTTACATGAACAACAATGAAAAGTGCTTTTAATAGGATAGAATTTCCTGCTTTCTCGTACTGCTGGGATGGAAACATAGATGAGAGAAAGTGTAAATCCTTACCCTTCTTTCTTTTTAAAATACGAATGGACAAGGAAGAGTCATTAATATAGGAGGAGACTCAAGAGCATGAAAGACAGTGACCAAGATAAACAAAATGAAAACCTAAGGACAGAGTAAACAAAGAAAGATAAAGAGAGAGAATAAGAGTATAATTAATACTCTTCAGAGAGGTTTAAGAAAATAATACTTTTTATAAACCCAGATCAGGATGTTAGGAAGAAGGAACAATTGCATAATAAGAAAGAATTGGAAGAAAGTAAAAATAGAGTTTCCAAAATTAGAAACATCAGGATCTAAAAGAAACGACAATGAAATCTCTTAGAACAATAGATAAAAATGGGTTAAGGATCAACAGGATTTAAACCACAAGCCTAGACCTGCTATAACTTTCTCATTTCTGTGGCAAAGGAAACAAAAGTTAACAGAAGTGTCCACACAGAGCAGCTGCCGTGTGTATCTGTGAGTGGCTTTTCCTCAGACCTTTATCCCTGTGAGGCACATGGCTACTGGTGACACTCACACTCCCTGCTAGGCCACTGTTCCTTTCAGTGTGACACTACACTGCTCTTTTTCATTTTATTTCCTGAAGAACTTAACCTCACCACCTGTGCACTTCCATTCAAGGAAGTCTTGAGAAAAATGAAGCTTTCCTAGATTTTGCACCAAACTTAGAGACAAACATAGTCAGTGCCCAGGAGTCTCTGAAAAATACTGCTATTTACAACTTTCTAGAATCTCAGAAATGTTGTCTCCTCACTATATCATAGCTAAACAAATGAGTAAAAGACCAAAAGCATAGAACTTGGGAAGTAGTGGATCCAATAAGGAAAGCAATGAAGGTGAAGATGGAGGTGGAGGTGAAGCCTGGGACAGTGTGTGTGCCTGTGCCTGCGGGTGGAGGGCACTGGGTTTAGTTCTGAGCAGAAGAATGCAGAACTCTGGGGAGGAAAGTTCCAGGAAAAGAACTCAATTCATGTTTCTAAATTTGTTTTCTCATCTATTACCTTGTTTTGCTTTCCACTATTTAAGTTGTCCTGTGGAGGACATGCCTAGGTAAAATCAGAGAACATTTGTTTGGATTACAGAATAAAAGTCTGGATTTGCACCTGTAATCCTAGCAATGTGGGAGGCTGAGGCGGGAGGATTGCTTGGGGTCAGGAGTTGGACACAAGCCAGAAACAGAGCTAGACTCCATCTCTTAAAAAAAAAAAAAAAATAGCTGGGCCTTGTGGTGGGTACCTGTAGTTTCAACTACTTGGGAGCTGAGTCAAGAAAATCACTTGAGCCCAAGAACCTGAGGGGTTTGCTATGATGAGCCTGAGGTTGCCTGAGGTGAGCTATGATGCCCTGGCCCTCTACCCTGTGAGACACTATCTCAGAAAAAAAAAGAACTTGGATTTTGGGATGTTCTTATTATTTCTTTTATTGTGTTCTTCAGAATTAAGCATTATTACCATTTTGGGGTTTCAGTCAAAATCTCAACAGTAAAAAGATGTCATACTCAAAATGAGGTAACTCAAAGAAGGTTTACCAAAAAGGGATTAACTATAAAGGTGTGCTGGGATATAGAGAACCACAGCAGGGACCTTAGGCATAAGACATGAGGTGGAAGAGGTTACCAAAACTAAGAAAAGGAGAAATTCCTGTGCAACAGGAAGGGTATGTAATTGACCCTAGGGAGAAAGTCCGGAGAATAAATGACAAACCTTATTCTCCACTTTTTGCTATTTTTTGCTAGAATATCTCACAGCCAGACTCACCTGGAAGGCAGAGGCAGGAAGCACAAGTCTCCCCTCTGGTGGGGATGGATCTAGAAAGGAAATGGTATTTGCTCCCAGTATCATCCTGCTTTTCCCTGCCTCTTCAACGGATGCCCTTTCTTCTTCTCCTCTTGTCTTACAATGTTTCATCTTTTCATGATTTATATGTAGAATTTTAAAAATTAGGTTTTAATGTGACCAGTTGATTCCCAGCATAAGGAAAGGATCAAGAGATATTGATGGTACTGAAGTAAATGGGCTGAAGCTCCAATCTTTCATTGGTTATGCTGGTTTCAAGTCGCAAGAAACCAGAAAACCCCTGAAGAATACAGGAAGCGATTTTGCGTGCGAACATTTCTGAATTCAAAGTACACAACTCATAGCTGATCTGAGTTTATGCTGTAGTCGTCTTGTTACTGAGAGGCTGGTAAAACTGAGAGAGATGTATAGAATGTTGCAATTAGTGTAGAAATAGGAGTTTAGAGTTCCAGAGTCTTTGGTTATTAATACTTTTATATACATTGGTTACAACAAGCTACATGATTAAGCCCCCTCTGTGTTTTGCCTAGTGAGTGATCTCAGCACTGATTTCAAAGCACGTAAGAACAATACTGGGCTCCACATTTTATGTTGCCCAGAAGCACAGGATTCATTGATAATGAATCTGGATGCTAATAGCAGGTACACTCCAAAAGTGCTCTGAAAACACTGATAGTTGTATTTGCTACTGTTTTTCTTATTTGCCTTAAACATGTGGTCATTCTTAACTGATAGATTATGTAAAGCGAATGCAAAGTGGATCCTTTTTGACTTTCATAGAGTTATAAATTAAGCAAGATGATTATCAGTGACCTAACAACTTCATGTTGTTACACATAAAACCCTGAACTTCGTCAGGTGAAACAGCTTTATGCCCAGGGATTCTCGTTGGTTTTGTTCTGCCTGACTGTTCACTACTTGCTCTTTGCAATGGTGTAAACCACTCATTAATTTTGTATATTTGACCTGTGACAGTTTCCATTCTCAAAATCCTTGTGATGGATTACACAAAACAGTGGAAACAACTATAGAACAAAACAAAAACACCACATGTGGTCTGCTAACCAGTCTCCTGTCAAACAAAATTGGATGCTGTGTTGTTCCCCTGGTTTCTTTTTGAGTGGTAAAAGAGAAAATGAATGCTCAGAAGCACCATTTCCGTAAATTGCTGAAAAAGCTCTGTGTTAGTGTAGCCTAGAAAATATTACAGGGGCAAAAGAGCTGCAAGGAAATCAAGTTAAACATTTTTTCCTAACACATAGGAAAAATCTTCTTCAGAAGAAAGTGAAGCAAAAATAACAACAGGTCCAGTTTTCTCAGTCAGTAATAAATCCCATTTAAGGACAAGGTATTTAAATGAGTAAATAAGAATTTTTAAGTTTCACATACCAGGTATACTGAGTAGAAAAAGAGAATGCACATCAAAGAAAAAAGAATAGGCCTGGCCCTTAGAGAGTTATAGATGAAATTAATTATGTTCAGGAGCCTCCTAACAAGAAGCAGTTTTGCCTAAGTCAAAGCAAGAAGACTAAAACCCACAAATGTAATCAAGTATATGAGAATTTGAAGGGCAGCTTTAATTTAAAAATGGAGTGAAGATGCCTGGAAAAAAAAAAAAAAAGGAGAAAACAGTCCCAGGTGGCTAATCTCACTTTCCAGCTCTTCCAAAGGGTTTCTTGACTCAAAGTTCCCATCCTAAATCACACTGTTACCACCTGGCTTGGGCCGGGATCTAACAGTAAACCACAGTTACTATTTGGTGTGACCAGCTCCCACCCTAGGTCACATTGGTAGACTACTACCCAATGGGACACAAAGCCCCCAGCTGAACAAAGACATTTCCCTCCAGCAGGACATGTCAGGAGCTTAGGGATCACCTCTCAGAAGCTCAGGGTGAAGACCAGGGCTAGTTAGGGCAATGTTAAATTCTCTACTATATCCCTGATTGTGACCAAAGTTGAGTGTCTTTTTATACGTTAATTGAACATTTGACTGTCCTTTTCTGTGTAATATCCTTCAAGTCCTCTGAACATTTTTCAATTAAGTAAACTGTCATTTCTTTTTTTAATGTTAGGATTTTTTTTCTAAGATTAATATGAAGGTACACACGACTAGATTAAAATATTTGCATATGTAAAGTGAAGTCCAAGTTGTAGTTGTTTTCTTCACCCAGAAAGTGGGCAATATACCTGGGCACTGTTCCCTGGGGATGGGCACTTGCCAAGCCCTCTCCTCCCCGCCCTCCTTGAATTTAATGGAGTTTGTCTCTCAAGTGAACGTGTATTTGTTAATCTACTAGTTTCAACTCATATTAAGCGCATGTGATGCTTGTTTTTCCATTCCTGCGATATTTAGAAGAGTGTTCTCCAAATCCATCCAGGTTGTTATAAAGACACAGTCTTTTTATGATTGAATAGTATTCCACAGTATACATATACCACAGTTTATTAATTCATTCATGTGTTGAAGGGCATTTAGGTTGTTTCCATATATTTGCAATTGTGAATTGGGCTGCCATACATTTTTAAGTGCAAATGTTTTTATGGTAAAATACTTTTTTCTTCTAGGTAGATACCTAGTAATGGTTTGGGATAGATACCTGGTAATGGGACTGCAGGTTGGTCTACTTTTCATTCTTTGAGGACTCTATATACTTCTTTCCATAAAGGCTATACTAATTTGCAGTCCCACCAACAGTGCCCAAGTAGTCTCTCATCTCTGCACCCATGCCAGCATATTTTAGAATTTTTTAAGTATATAATGGATACCAATCTTTGATTAAATATGTATGGTGAAGATATACTTGCCTTGCCTTTTTATTGTCTTTATGATATATTTTTATGAACTGAAGTGCTGAATATCAATGTAGTTAAATTTATTGTGTTTTAAGTTTTCATTCTGTGTCTACATTAAATCTTTCTCTACCCTTAAGATCATGACAATATTCCTCCTGTGATTTTTTTGAAATTTCCATAATTTTCTCCTTTACATTTAAGTTGTTAATGCCTAACAGCTATTAATTGATTTTTTTCTGTATGATGTGAGCTATAGATCCAGCTCCCCCCACACCCATAGATAAACATGGTGCCAGAACTATATAATATCTGTCGTCATCTGTGATAGAGGATGTAACCAGACAAGTAGCTGGTTATCAGTGTTTCTGCTCCCAGGCTTTCTGTTCTGTTCTGTTGCAAATTTGTCTATTCTTGTGCCAATATCAGCATTTTACCTACAACTCTAGCCTTGTAATGAATCTTTATCTCTAGCAGAGCAAATTCTACCAAACTGTTCTTTAATTCAGTGTGATACTTTGTGCTTTCATTTAAATTTTAGAATTACAAAATACCACCACCCCCGAAACAAAACAACTTATTGAGATTCTGATTGAGATTGTAATGATTCTCTGGCTCAGGTGCTGTGAAATGGGTATCTCTGTAATACAGGGCCTCCTATCATTGGGCAACATTTCCATATATCCATTTACAATATTATTTGACTGTTTAGTGGATAATTTTTTAAATTACATTTTTAAAGTTTTCTTTTAAGTTTACTTCTTTTAAGCTCACAGATATTGTTACAGTGACTTACAGACCTCATGTTTCTTTATACGTACTCATGCATTTATAAGGTCTGACAAATGAGTTCATAACTCATTCTAGAAAAAGTGCTATATACCTGATTAATGAATATCACTACTATCACCTTTTAAGCACTCCCCTTGGGAAGCTATGTACCAATACCAGTACCTAGTCCACCTCTCAAAGCAATTTTGGAACTCTTTGGGGTGGGGGGATAGCTATCAGAGTTGTCATCTTATTACCCTTTACATCTAAATGTCACCAAAATGTTTTCAGTATTTCCTTTATCTTCAGGTAAGGAAAAAAGTCATTGAGGGCCAGGCCAAGTGAGTAGGGAAAGTGTTCTAATACCATTATTTGTTTATTAGCTAATCCTCCCTCACAGATAGTGCCACATGAGCTGGTGAATTGT
This sequence comes from Galagoides demidoff, assembly GCA_963574575.1. Taxonomy (NCBI): domain Eukaryota; kingdom Metazoa; phylum Chordata; class Mammalia; order Primates; family Galagidae; genus Galagoides; species Galagoides demidoff. The sequence goes on along the minus strand of CAUYQV010139852.1, from coordinate 3,211 downwards.
TGTCAGGCAGGAACCTCACCCCTCTCTTGCCAACATTTTCAGTTAACATTTTTGTAAATGTTTCTCTATCAATGTTTAATTGGTATTTTATGCTTCTCACAGTCAGCTAATGATTCTGACACACAATTTAACGACTTTCACAATGTTTTCATCAGTTCTGCTTCTTCCTGGCCTCCCTGACCTCTCTATTTCCCCTCAGAAAACGTTTAGTCCATTATAGACTGCCGTTTTCTTCAAGGCATTCTCAATTTGATAATGTCTGCTGTTGCCTGCACTGGGCCCTACTTTTCACAGGATTCGAAATATGGAATTCATCTGACAAACCTAAATATGATTCCCAATTTTACCAATAAAAAACTGATCTTAACTATAACTTTGAAGACTGAAAATCTTCTGTAACCACCCCTAAACTTTTATCTATTTTCTACTTCATATTAATACAACTTTAGATAGCTGTTGCACAAGTAAGAAAAGGGCTAGCTTACACTGCTGTAGATAACAAGTTAAAAAACTCAGTGGCTTAATATAGAGAGGTTCATTGTTCTAAATGACATGCGTTACCTCTGTTGCAACTCACTGGCCATAGCTAAGCCCCAGTCAGCCACAGGGGCACAATCTGTCATGTGTCTGAAAGCGGTAGAAAACCAAATAGTAATCTTCCCATTACACTAATGCTTAGCATTTTCCAAAGGTTCCTATTTCCAAATGAAAAACTCAAATCCAAGGAGGTAGGTATTTCTGTTGCACAGCTAACTCTAGACCTGAAATCTACTCAGTGTCTATGCCATCTTCCTGGTATTGACAAGAAAGTACAGATAGTACTTGGTACCTTGGCAGCTGCTGATCTGCTTGGTTTAGACTGGCTGCTATTAGACTCTGGTGTTTTCGGTAGAAGGGGTTAGATCTGTAGGTATGGGCTTTCCTATGCCAATGCTTTACTATTGTTTATGTTTTCTGTTCTACTCTAAGCAGGTAACAATTAAAAATCAGATATAAAATCATGGAGTGAAATAACAGAGATCTTACCAATGAGGTCCCAGGTAAACACTACTAGCCATATTTCAGAGTATTTTTTGGCTTTCTAAAAACCTTTAACTTCGCTAATATTTGGCAGTGATAAAGAACAAATCTCAAAATTAAAATATATTTTAAAAAACTTGAGTTCTAAAATGTCACAAGAAAAATAGTCGAATCTAGCACACATTTCCAGAGAAAAAAGGTATTTTGTCTTTATGAAAAAGGTGGGCAACAGTTTTAATAAATTATCTTACTAAGTTTGGGAGTATAATTACTTTGATTCAAAATTAAAATTCTTATTCATTTATGTTTCATATTTTGATGTATAAAATTTATGAAAAATTATATATCATTGTAATCATTATTATCAAGAAACAAATATTTGCTAATTTTAAAACTTGTTTTACCTTTTGTAATTTTTGCAAAGGCAAGAATTGTAATTGTAACTGTAATTGTGGCAAAGGCACCACCCTTGAAGTTCTTATTAAAGTTGTAAAGTTATAATCGTGTGACTTCTCCTTAAAGGGTATCTTCTACATTAAGACTAATCTCTAAGAAAGCAGGGACTTTTCTCTTTTGAACGTGCCATTCTCCCTATAGCTATTATGTATTATAGATATGTACCTGTTACATGGTAGCATTAAAAAATATTTGTTAACCTCCTGAATGAATAATGAGATTAAACATTCAAATTACATAACTAACTACCCCCATTCTAAATCTGTGCTCACTGAGCCACATTCTAAGAGATTAATTTCCCATCTAATTTACTGATAGTTTTAAATTCTTAATTGTTAAATTATAATTCTGGCTGTATTGCTTGTGAACTTTATTTATTTATTTATTTTTGGAGACAAGAATCTCACCATGTTGCACTTGGTAGAGTGCTATGGCATCATAGCTCACAGCAACCTGAAACTCTTATGCATAAGTGATTCTCCCGCCTCAGCCTCCCAATTAGCTGGACTACAGGCGCCTGCCACAATGACTGATTATTTTTTTGCTGCACCTGTCATTGTTGTTTAGCTGGCCCAGGCTGCGTTCTAACCTGCCACCCTCGGTGTATGTGGCTGGCACTGTAACCACTGCACATAGGTGCCAAACCATGAACATTTTTTTTTTCCTTGAGACAGAGTCTCACTATGTCACCCTTGGCAGAGTGCTGAGGTGTCACAGCTCACAGCAACCTCCAACTCTTGGGCTCAAGTGATTCTCTTGCCTCAGCCTCCCACGTAGCTGGAACTACAGGTACTCGCCTCCACACCCAGCTATTTTTTTGTTACAGTTTGGCCAGGGCTGGGTTTGAACCCACTATTCTTGGTATATGGGGCCAGTGCCCGACTCACTGAGCCACAGATTATTTTGGTTGCAGTTGTCATTGTTTGTTTGGCAGGCCCAGGCTGGATTCGAACCCGCCAGCTCCAGTGCATGTGGCTGGCGCCCTAGCTGCTGAACTACAGGCACCAAGCCTGTTTATGAACATTTTAACATGACTCATCATAATTGAGTTTGCCCAATTGTCAGTAATACAAGATTGTAAGTTGATGAGGTTGAAGACCAAGATGCAACCATGATGAATTTGCCAAGTGATGCCAGTCTTGTGAGGCTTACCTAAGCCACCCAGCTGACCTTCTCTAACCACTTGCCTTGATGCTGACTTTTCTGAGTGATATGTACCTATCTGTTTAAACTACTTCTACATATACCCTCCCTCTGAGTAATTAACCAATGTTATTGCTGCATTTTCCTTAAGGCCTAGAAAATTTGAGATATTTGGAATTACTACATCAAATCTTTAATAGATGGCAAATTCAACCTTGAAGCAGTTATGGATCAGTCCTCTAACAAGAGAGAAACATCATTTAGTCCAGAGCCACCTCCCTTACTCAGGGAGCTAGAACCTAAATTCTGGCTAGTTCCAAAATTTTAAACTGATTTTAAAATACTTTAACCACTAACTCTGTAAATGTATACTTATACATATATTTTACTCTTTAGAAATTCAGGTTCTGTTTTTTATTTTTAAATCACATGTTCTTTTACATATTTTTCTTTACAAATAAATGTTTATGTTTTTCTGGAATAATGGTGGATTTTTTTATTATGATCTTATTATTTACTTAAGTAAGACATTTTATTTTTATCAATAATTTTGTTAATAATCTCCTAAAAATAAAATCTAATTTAAGAAAAA
>CAUYQV010139846.1:0-17641 GCA_963574575.1 Galagoides demidoff | reverse complement strand
TCCTTCAGGAGAAGATGATCTCTCTCTTCTATGCCATTTTGACACCCATGTTGAACCCCATGATTTATAGTCTAAGGAATAAGGAGGTGAAGGGGGCCTGGCAGAAACTATTAGGGAAATTCTCTGGGTTAACATTCAAACTGGCAGCTTCATGACTCATGAACATCACGTAGAGGAAAGAGCTTTGGCACAGTGTTCTCTCTGCAACTCAGATGTGACAGGCTGAACTGCATCACCCTGGCAACCGGGAAGGAGATGGCCTGCTGGCTGCTGCTGATGTGTGGGGGCTGAGTGCTTGTGTTAGGGTTTGGGGGATGGGGATATTGTTATGTCACCGCAGCATGTTCAGTGGAGTTCAGCACTGTAACTGAAGTTCCCACACTTACTGAATCTTCACTCTTATGACCTGAAAATAATTGAACAAAGAAATACTACTTATTGTTTTGATTTGTCTCAGTGTAGTCATGGACCTATTCATTCTCCTTTGCTAGGACCACTGGTTCTTATGCATCTGTAGTTTGAAAAAGGTATGCTGTTTCCATTGGGAACAAAATGCATTTTAACATTTGAAGACTCACTGAAAATATCATTTATTGCATGAAGCCTCAGGCATAATCATGCAAGTCAACGCCCTGACAAGAGTATTGTTGTCAAGGCCAATTAAGACATTTTCATGAGGGACCCACTCGATGTGGACATGAAGTCTGTGCATTGGATTTAATTCATTGTAGTAATAACAACTAAAGGATTTGTTTTATCTTGATAGGCTTATAATTAATATAATTAATGGTTACTTATACTCAAGATTATTATTGGCCAGGAAAAAGTTAAGTTTCATGGACTTCTTGACAGTATTCAAACAGTTTGAGAGGAATTTTATGTTATCATTTAAAATGTTAAAATTGTCCAGTCTCTACAAAATCCCCACACTCTATCTTCTGAATGATTGGAAATAAAATAAGCCCATATGTTATGAGATAATATATGAAATGTCAAAGATTTAGTTAATCTAAGAAAGGGAAGACTCCCCAGTGAAAGCCAATGAAAGCTGAGATAATTTTATTGTGGATTTTGGAGCATCTCAATAGGTCAGCCGTCCTGCGCACATTTGCCTTCCAGTCTCCCATTAAGGTCTTCTCTTGACTCTCCTTCACACATAGTGAACCTTTGCACTAGCTTATCTGAGAGTGAACTTCACGTATGAAGAAAAGCCTAAACAGTACAGTAGAAGGGGGAGAAATAACTTAATAAGGGATAAGGAAGGGGAGAGATGTGAAAGAATATGGTAACAGCCGGTCTTCTGCCTCACTTGGAGGTGTTTAAGACCTTTCTTCCTTTAGTCTCTTCTGTAAGTCAGTTGATCTGCAATTCTTGTGATAGTGAACACAATATCATAGGACCTGAGTGTTCAAGCAGAGTTGAAGATGGATATAATGTGAAGTCCATTTGACATTTGACTTTACCTTACTAATAACGTAATTCTAAATTTTTCAAGATAGGGAGGCATCTCAAAATATTAATGCTAGCAAACTAATTTTGTATTGGTGTTAATTTCAATGTTATGAATGAAAGGCCTACTATGTGTCAGTATCTGTGAATGGTTGTGGGACACAATGGTTAATTTTGTACAGTCCTGACAAGAATATGCTCAATTATAAGGATGACAGATGATGAAGCAATTCCACTGTGTTCTGATCAGTGTTATGGTGAGAATAATTTCATTGGAGGTGATCGTAGGAGGCTTCCTATGGAAGTTCCCTTAGGTTGAGGCCTGAAATGTAAGAACAAGTTATCCAGGGGTACACTGAATGTTAAATTATCTTTCGACTTTATCCTGGTAGAAGTGGGGAGCCAGTAAAGATTTTTGAGTAGAATTATCACTTGAAAATATTTACATTTTTAAAAGGTCACTCTGGCATGAGATAATGGAAGAAAAGATTAGAGGCAAGAAGACAAGCTAGGCTGCTACTCCACTGTGGTGGTCAGGACACTGGAGTGGTCTATATTAAGGCAGGAGCAAAGGGGGAGAGAAAAGTAAAGTCATGCTATTTTAAAGAGATTGCAGATAAAACACTTCGTCTCCCAGATTGGAATTCCCATATGAATCTCATTCCTCTTCTAAAATGTTATAATCCTATCTGAATATTCAGTCTTTTAAATTGGAAAATTTATCACGATAAACACACCCTATATACAATGATATGGGAAAGATAAGAAGAAAATTAGCCAAAAATACAAATATGCAAGTGATCTATTGAGGAGGAAAGTATGTGGTGATGTAATATAGTATATCCTCATTTCTGTGACAGTGTTTTCTTGTGACATTTCTCCATCAATTGTCTCATGATCTTTTGCCCCCAAACAGTATCTTAGTAGATCTGGGTTCTTTGCCTAAGAGGTTATCCAAAACTTCCTTCCCTGGAAGCAGAAATACTGAATGTGCATTAGGTGGGTAGAAACAGTTGCATGTTCCATCTATTAAATTTCTATTTTTATCTTTTTAATTTTATAGGCCTTTTTACAAGCCAAATTTTCACAGTGAATTAAATTCTCTGTGAATTCAATTAGCTGGATCACCTTGACGCTACAGGCATTTCTAATTCAAAGCTTCTTACAAAGACATTCCCAATAAAAGGAAGGTATTATTGATAAAGGAGAAAACTAAGATGATATACTGTACCCTATTATTTATTTAACCATTAAATAGAAAGTTTTCAAAAGTTAGACACTGAAAAGTATCTGAAAATAACATCTAGTTCATAGTTGATAACAAAAAAATCACTGAAGGTTTTTCTTTTAAAAAACACTACACATAAAAATTAGTTTCGTCAAATAAGAATCTAAATCAGATCCATATGTCATAATTGTCTGTTACATCTCTAGAGACCATTTTAATCTACAGGTTCACCTTCAATAATCCTTTTAATCATTGCAGTTTTTTAAAAAATAAAACTGAATTGTTTGCCCAGGTTGAATTTGCTGTGCAGTCTGGATTTTTAAATGACAAGCCTAGATTGTAATTTTACATGTTATTTCAACTCTTTGTCTATTATTAACTCTAGAGGTTGACCAGATGTTTTACCTTTTTCTGGCAATAGCATTTTATAGATGGCTGCACATACTTCTAGCAAGAGGTAAACTATGTTTGTGTTTTTTTCTCCCTAGGGAGTATTACAGTAATTATATTTCCTAGATCAGGGTTTCTCATCAGTGACAAATGTCTACTGACATTTTGGGCTAAATAGTTCTTCATCCTGTGCATTATAGGGAATTTAGCAACATGCCTGATATCTACCTTTGAAGTGGCGGTAGCGCTCCCTGCCCACTGGGCATCACCAGAACTGCTCCTGACAGAACGGCTGACCCAGCTCCGTTAATTTATTAGGGGTTGTAAGATGTTGAGAATCTATCATCCCTTTCTCTTAATCATTTGGCACATAATTATAAATAGAAATTCCCCTTTACCTTCATCTTCCTGAGCTATATTTGGTATAAAAGAGGCAAAATACATTTTTGATTATATCTTTTTGCTTTGCCATTTTTAATAGAACAGAAGAGGTCTTTTTTATTGTCATTATGATTTCATGGATGTAAATTTATTTGATGTGCCTTAATCCATCTCAGTTATTGCCCTTATTGATGTTTACACAAGAACCTGTCTTCTTGCTTCCCTGCTTCCTGAGGTGATCCTATTCCTTGGCTCAGAGTCCCTTTTTCATGTTCAAGGCCCAAAGTGCCCGACTCTGGTCTGTGCTCCCATCACCACATATGTCTCTTCTGACCCTGGTCTTCTTGCCCTGCTCTTATAAGAACTCTTGTGATTACAGTGATGTGTCACTTAGATTGCTCAGGATAATCTCATTTAATAATCATTCGTTTTGGAACACTTTTACACTGCTTGCGGGATTGCAAATAATAAAGCTTTTATGGAAAGAAGTGTGGAGAATGCTCAAAGAACTAAAAGTCGACCTTCCATTTGATCCTCACAATGCCATTACTAGTTATCTACCCAGAAGAACAAAAATCATTTTACCGGAAAGACATTTGCACCAGAATGTTTATTGTAGCCCAATTCATAATTGCCAAGTCGTGGAAGCATCCCAAATACCCATCAACCTATGAATGAATCAACAAACTATGGCATTTGTATACCATGAAGTACTATTCGGGTATAAGAAAAGATGGAGAATTTATATCTTTTATATTTACCTGGATGGAGTTGACACATATATTTCTTAGTAAAGTATCTCAAGAATGGAAAAAAAATCCGGTGTACTCAATACTAATAGGAAATCAATATATAGACAACTATATGCTCACATGAATAATAAAACACTGATAAAGTTTAGCAAGGGGAAGGGATGAGGCGGGAGAGAGGTAGGAGGTGAGGGCAATTGGCAGCATCTCACTTAACGTGCACAAAGTGAGAGTATACAGCTTGTCCCCTGGGTGAGGGGCTCTTCTACAACTTTACTTTTACCTTGAATATTTACCTTTGTCTCTTTTGAAATAAGAACAATGCAACCTAAACATTTGTACCTTCATATTGATTTAAAATGAAAAAACCAAAAAATTCTTTATTTAAATGCATCTACAAATCTCTTTTATCACGTAAAAAGCATATTTGCATTTTCTGAGGGTTAGGACATGGGCATCTTTAGGGAGGTCATTACTTAGTCTACAATAGAGCATATTCATATCAGCTACTCAATTTTTATTCCCACATAATTCTAGTAATCTTTAATAGCTTTCTTAGTTTTTAGCATGGTATAAAATTATAGTCCCACTTTTACATTTCCTGTCTTATAATGGGAACAGTTTCTATGACAAGACTTGATTACTTTTGGGGTGAGATGGTATTTGAAGACTGTAATCTAAGTATCATTTTCTATAGGATATTTGCAGCTAGTCCTGCTGCTGGCAAGATGGACAGTCAGGAATGAAAGTAACTGACTGGGTTAGTCTGGGCTATACAGAGTCCACTTTATTGAACCAATAAATGGTTTTCATCTTTGTCACCATGACTACTGCTATGCTTAGAATCTGAGCTTAACTGACACCCAAAGTGTGCAAGGGTTCCTGTATATTCCTGTATACATGGGAATGAAGACCCTCCTTTCCAGAAGAGACTTTGTCCTGAGAAGTCACATGTGACACATATTAATTTACTCTTACTTTTTTCTCTAAACTTCTCTATACTTTATTTTTTTATATCCAGTCAAACCATTAGAAATGGCCCTTCAGTCAGTGCAGATCCTAGCTTCAGATCCTTTTCCTTCCAGGAAAACTATGTACTGTTTAAAATTCTTTTGTGTAGAAGGAATGCTTTCTCCATGTTCTGGGCCATACCTTGTCAGTCGTGTGTAGCCCTAGGGATGCCAGGAGGCTGTAATTGTGGGTTCAAGCATCATGATCAATGACAGGAATAGACAGGTTAGAAGTATGTGACACTTGTTTATGCCACTTGCTTGAATCTTCAAGGTCTACTTATGTGCTACTTTATGTTTTGGTTCCTGGAAGCAGTTTTATATAAACAGTTCCAAACATGTTGTAAGCTAGGTTCTCATGACCAGGCATTCAGTTACTGCTAAAAGCCAATAGCGAGACATGAACTGTTTCTGAAGAGTGTGGCTACTTTCCCAAAGAGGCATAGTTTTTCTTTAAAACCACGTAAACTAGCACTTTGATTTTCCAGTCAAGGCTTTCCACAGACTTTATTCTGGATCACAATCTGCTGTAGAAACTTCAAATAGCAATGAAAAGGTGGGGTCATAAATTCCAAGGAGCAGAACTGCCTATACAGCAGATAGACCATGGGAAAGTATGCTCTTGCTTTGAACTTCTGTGGAAGATAGTATTCATGGCATCATGATGTGACAGGTCTGCTCATGGTAAGCCCCAAATAGACAAATATGGAAAACATTGAGTCTTCAAGCACAGGTACACATGAGAGGGAAGATTACATTAGCAGCAGTATCTAAATAAAAGTTTCAAGGCTGGGTACCCAGGCATTAGACCTTGATGACATAGTTTACTGAAAAAGAAAAATGATTGCCTCACATGGTGTCATATTGAGAAGTTTGACATAAAAACTATGCATAAGATGTAAGGATCTTTATCTTACGATGAATTTTGATGAACTACAACCTGTTCCCCACCTACATTTCAACCTATTCTTTATACTAATTCTTTCTTAGATCAAAAGCAAACCAAGTTAGAAGGACACTGCATCTCTACTCTGGATCAGATTTTGTGGTCCATGAGCCCATGAGATGACCCCGGGTGGCCTCCTGCAAACAGTCTGCAGGAGGGGGTTCGGAAATGAAGTGTGTGGTGGTGAGATGGAACAGACACTCCCCAGGTCCCTGGCCTGAGCCACCATCTGTTGAGAAGAGCGGGTTGGGTACTACAAACCTTTCTTGGGGCATGGTCTGGGGTGGGGACTGCAGGGTTAGGCCAGCAGGCTGGGTGGCTATGGATCTGAGTCTTTGTCTCTGAATCATTAAATGAATAAAGTGCAGGAACATTCAAGGATGCACAGAACTCAGGCCCAGGGAACTAAGGAGTTTTGGGGGGAGGAGGCCTGGGTTCTGAGTCATTGTGTGGTAGAGAACTGTCACAACCTAGAAGAACCACGCCACCAGTGTCACTCAAGTGGAAATTCTATGTAAATGTGAAATGAAATGCTAATTTAATAAGCAATTGTTATTTTGGAATTTTTTTCAGTGATTAGCTCCCTTTGAATAATACATGAAATTATTTTAATATACTAATTTCACTTGTGTCCTTTGTACATCTAATTAGCACTGTGCTGCTTATAATAGCAAGTTGTTCTTTGCCTAAAAGCAATTCATCATCTAATCAATTTTAAGTAACTTGAATTTCAGACTTTTTTAAAATTTAAAAACATTAAGTATAAGTAGTTTTTTATTACATGGATAAATTGTACAATGGGAAAGTAAGAATTTATAGGATACCTGTCACCCAAATAGTCCATGTGATACTCTCTCCTACCTTCCCTCCTTCTGAGTCTCCAAAGTCTATACTACATATGACCATATATGCCCATATTTAGTTTCTATTTATAAATAAGTACATGTGGTATTTGTTTTTCTTTTCCTGAGATATTTCACTTAGGATAATGGTTTCTAGCTCCATCCAATCATCCAAGTTGCTGTAAAAGACATTATTTCATTTTGGGGGGGTGGGGAGGGTTAAGAGTATTTCATGGTATGTTTGCACGTGTGTGTATAGGCACTTTAGTTAATTAAATATCTTTGCAACTGTGCATTATGCTGAGATGAACATAACCACGTACATTTTTTAATAGAATGACTTCTTTTCCTTCAGGTAGATATCCAGAAGCAGGATTGCTGGATCAAATGGCAGGTCTACTTTTAGTTCTTTGAGTAATATCCACACTGTTTTTCATAGAATTTGCACTAATTTACATCATCAACAGTGTATAAGTGTGCCCTTTTCACCACATCCACACCAGTATCTGTTGTTCTTTTGCCTTTTTAATAATGGCTATTTTAATTAGAATACAGTGATATTAATTTGTTTTTAATCTGCCTTTACCTGATGATTAGTGATGTTGAGGATTTTTTCCAAATGTTTTATTGGTCGTTTCAACATCTTATGTTGAAAAATGCCTATTCACAACTTTTGCATAATTTTTTGTCCTTTTTTTCTTGAGAAAGAGTCTTGCTCTGTTGTCTAGGCTAGATGGCTATGGCCTCAGCCTAGCTCACAGCAACTTCAAACTCCTGGGCTCAAGCAATCCTCCTGCCTCAGCTTCCCAAGTAGCTGGGACTAAAGGTGCCTACCATAATGTCCAGCAATCTCTCTCTCTCTCTTTCTTTCCTTCTTTCCTTCCTTCCTTCCTCCCTCCCTCCCTCCTTTCTTTCTCTGTCTCTCTCTCTCTCTTTCTTTGTCTAACTCTGTTTCCCTGAGTAGAGTGCTGTGGCATCATAGTTCATAGCAATTTCAAACACCTGGGTTCAAGCAATTCTTTGCCTCTGTCTCTCGAGTAGCTGGGACAACACCTTCCATAATGCCTGGCTAGTTTTTGTATTTCTAGTGGAGATAGGATCTCGACCTTGCTCACATTAGTCTTGAACTCCTGAGTTCAGACAATTCACCCACCTCGACCTCTCAGCATGCTAGGATTACAGGCATTAGCCACCATGCCTAGACAATTTTTCTAAATTTTAGAGATGTGGAGTTTAATCTTCCTTAGGCTGGTCTCAAACTTCTGATCTCAAGCTATCCTCCTGCCTCGTCCTCCCAGTGTGTTAGGATTACAGGCATGAGACATCCTTCCTGGCCACTTTTGCCCACTTTGTAATGTTCTGGATTTTTCTTTCCTTTTTTTTTTTTTTTGCTGATTTGTTTGAGTTCCTGAGATCCTTGTAGATTTTGGATATTAGTCCTTTGTCAGAAGTATAGTTTATGAATATTTTTTTCCATTCTGTAGTTTGTTTTCTATGTTGATTATTCCTTTCACTGTGGAGAAACATTTAGTTTAGCTAAGTCCCATTTATTTTTGTTTTAATTGTATTTGTCATTCAGGAAGCATACATTTTAATTTTGAAGAAGTGACAGCGTGTGGTGGCTCATGCCTGTAATCCTAGCACTCTGGAAAGCTGAGGCAGGTGTATTGTTTGAGCTCAGGAGTTCAAGACCAGCCTGAGCAAGAGTGAGATCCTGTATCTTAAAAAAAAATAATAATAACCAGGCATTGTGGTGAGTGCTTGTAGTCCCAGCTACTTGGGACAGTGAGGCAAGAGGATTGCTTAAGGCCAACAGTTTGAGGTTGCTGTAAACTATAATGCGACAGCACTCTATTGAGGGTGATAGAATAAGATTGTGTCTCAAAAAAAAAAAAATAAGAAAGAAAGAAAGAAAAAAAACTGAAGAAGTAACAATTATCCTTTCTTATTTATGGATCATGCCATTAATATTTTAACTGAGAAATCCTTGCCTAATTCAAGGTCACTGAAATTTTTCATCAGTGTTTAAGTTTCTGATCCAGTACATTTAAGTCTCTGATCTACTTTGTGTTAAACTGTACACATGATTCAAAATCTGGACCTAGAGTCATTTTTTCCTTTTGCATATCTAAATTGTCTGTTACCATTTATTGAAGGTCTTTTCTCCATTAAGTTTCCTTGGTCCTTTGTTGAAAATCAGTTGATCACATGTATATGTGTAAAATCAATTTCTGGAGTTTTCTATTCCTTTGGTCTGTATATAGACACTTTTACCTATACCATACTGACTTAATTACTTAACTTGTGATAAATTTTGTATAAATTATTTAATTTTGTTCTTTTTAAAAATTGTTTTAGTTATTCAACATCCTTTATTTTGCCATACAATTTTTAGAATCAGTTTATAAATTCATATAATAATTTCAGCTGGGATTTTGATCTTGCATTGGATCTATAGATTAGTTTGGAAGATAACTGATATTTGAAAAATAATAAGTTTTTCACTTTATGAATGTGGTGGATAATTCATTTATTAAGTCCTCCTTTAATTTTTTTTATCAGTGTTTTATAGTTTTCAGAATATAGGACTAGTATATATGTACCAAATTTATGTCTATTTCTTTTATATTTATAAGTGCTATTGTAAATAAAACTGCTTTTTAAACTTCAGATTCCAATTATTTATTGTTAGCAATTATAGGTATAAGTGATCCTGTATATTTACTCCATCCAGTGACCTTGCTAAACTCATGAATTCATTTCTGTAGATGGGCTGTACTTTCTACATAGATAATTGTCATCTGAGTAGAAGTATTATCTCCTCCCCTCCCATCTAAGTGTCCTTTATTTCTGTAGACTTATAAAACTGTCTGCTTTGATTTGTATTTTTGTTCTTCTGAAAATGATGTGTCTGTTTTTCTTCTCAGGCTGCCTTCAATGTTTTCACTTTGTCTGTTGGCTTTTTGACTTGGGAGGTGAATAAATAAGTAAATAAATTATTCATCGAAAGGTGCATAATGGATAAAGAATACATCAGAGAATGATACTACACTTGGATTCATTCAAAACTACATTGAATCTCTTTACACATATTAAACATTTGAAGAGGTCTACAAAGTTCATACTATTATGTTATTTTGGATAAACTTTCTTTCTCATTTTTTTTGGTACAGATTATTTAGAGTCCTGAATCTTTTTTCTTCAATACTATTGCTTAGATAGAATGGTGAGACATGTTCTAGGTATCAATTCCTAGAAAGGGTTTTAAGAAAACATCCTAAAACAGAGCTGGCTTCTCTGATATTTTTAGAATGATTTTGTTGGATTTCTGAGGGAAAAAGGGTGGAGAAGAACAGCCTTCTGCACAGGCAATAGGGTGACATGAAGGCCCTGCCCTTGAGAATTGAGAGTGGTGACAATTAACACCTAATGCATGGAGCTCCTTGGGGGAATCTGTCCCCTATGTTGACAGTGCAGCCACCACTACATTTCATTAGTTCTGTGTGTTTGAGCCAACTTGGGAGCCCCTGTGAACTTCCTCCCTAGTTCCCTCAAATGTAAATTAGTCCCTGGGACAGTTAATCTCTGTGGTCCTCCACTTTGCTTGATGGGAGCACTCTTTAGAAAACAACTTAATCTTAGACTGAAGCAAAGTCTATTTTGTTAGACACTGATTAACATTTGAGAATTCTTAATGGAGCTGTCCAGAGGGTGGGTGTAAGCTGAGGTTTGCAGGGGAGCAGCCATTCGGATACTGTTATAATTGGCTAGATACTTTGGATTTGAAATATGAACTATGAACAGGAAAATCTTCTTATTGTGAGTACCACAGCAAGTATAGTAAAATAATTCTGCTTTTCAGCAGCAGGAGGCGTAGGCATATCTTCCTTCTATGAGTATGTTAATTCCAGACTTTAGTGCTGGCAGACAGAAAGAGAAAGCATAAAACAGAGGTAAAGGGAAAACAATTGTTATTAATTAAGTATTGACAATATGGTGGATGAATTCTGCATCATTTTGGGGGGGAGACCTTTAGAGAAGAAGCCTAAATGAATAAAGAATTTTATTAGGCATTGATATTCATGAACCAGGAAAGATGACTTGTCAATTGCTTTAAAAGTCTCATCTCAATCTTTTCAGTAAGAGAATGTATACAAAGTATTTTGGTTTCCTTTTGAGTAGAAACAGATCAAAATAAAAAATGATAAATGAATTGTTCAAAGTCAAAACGTCCTCAGAATGTGAACTGGGACTAGAACTGATGTCTCCTGACTCATTTCAGGGGCTGCAGGGGTTACACTCTGGAAACTTGCTAGAGTGAATGAACTTTGCAGAAAAGAATTTCCTCATCTTTACTATAGGGAACAAGAGATAGAAAGAAAACAAGGAGCATTTACTCAATGAAACAATAATAAAACATATTACCAAAGGTAAGTCTCAGGATTGTGCATATTTAAGAAACTGGGTCCCCATATGTGGATTCAGATGATGGGAAAAATCAGGCAACCAAATTAAAACAGAAAGTAAATAACAAGACCCCCAAGAAGAGAAACTAATTGTCCTCAAGATGTAAAACCATGGTATGGATATTGCTTGTCCGGTGGCACTGGAATTCTGTTTCTGGATGTTAGGATGATGGAAAAGTTCCTGTGAATGATGGATCTCTCCAGTGAATACAGCAGCCAGGTGGTCAGCCATAGGTCAGATGGAATGAAAGTGACACTTTTACTGGTGGCTCAAATGTACAGAGGTATGTTTTTGGCTTGTTTAAGCAGCAGGAAAGGAAACTACCTGTAGGTTGTGGGTGTCATCTTCATGTGTTCTGCTTCTGTATTTATAGCAGAGTTCAATAAGGAGGCCAAATATGATTAAGGTGTGCTACAAACTGATGCACAAACAAATTTTTCTAGGAAAAAAATCTTTTGGCATTTTTCCCTACAGTTGTAGGGCACTGTCCACGTGATGATATCCAGCATTATCTCTGAAATACAGATAATGAGACCACCCTTAGGCCTCACTGTGTTTGAAATTGGATTTTAAAGGCTTGTCCGATGTCTTGTCCAACCACACACTCTCTGAATTGACAAGAATGGTGGAAAGGATTATTACTCTGAAACATTTCTGAAGAATGAGACATTGAGGAATCTTCATACAGCGGGCTTACCTCCTAAGTCTTTCCAGATTAATATTTCATTTCATTATTTCTTATGTGGAGGGAAAGAGGGAACATAATGTATTGAAACAGGCACCCAATAGGATATTTTCAGTTTAGTTTAGATAGTTTTAAATGTATAATATACTCACTGGGTGGAGGAGGGTGATAAACTGTGGCACTAACTGTTACAATTGGAAAAGGTGCCTAACTGTCAAGACGACATACTTCATTCCTTATAAAAGTAAACCAAGTAATTTTGAGTATTGGTCTATAGAGTTAAAATAGAACCTAAGAGCAATTTAAAGTGATAAAAATGTGAACAGTAGCATCTGAAGACACTTCCAGAAAACCATAAGCAGTGATCCTGTCTTTGTCGAATGAACAACACTGTGAAAACTTCTGTCTGGTTGATTTTACCTGTGGCTCTTATTTCTCATCTTTTTCTTGGTGAGCACTTACCCACAGTTTCTTCAAGGTCATAGAGCGGGAACATGGGGAGGATGTGGTTGAAGGTTGAAGAGCACTTAATGTGAGAAGTCATACTGTTACTGAGGGTTCCAGCCTTTGCCTTCTGGAGAACTGTGGGTATGGATGGGACCCACACTTGGGAGATTAACTGTTCAGAGTTCAAGAAAAGTATAACAGACTAGTTGGGAGAGGCTGGATTCCACAATTTCAAAATATCAGATATTTATACAAGCATTAACAAAAATCAATGCTTGAGAATTTACCATTAGAAATATATTTAATTTGACTTAAGATCCTGACTTACTCAATATACCTTAAAGATGGGGAGAGGAAAGGGCAGTGTTAGAGCAAGGGCCATGCCTACTGAAAAGCTGGCCTTGTCGTACAGTTACAGAGACGAGCATGAAACTATTTGGCTTCTGGATGAAGTATTAGAAGACAGACTTAGAGAAAAGGGTGGGCACGAATGCCCAAAGCCAAATTTTATCTGCCCCATCCAGATTGTGGCTAGCCCAGGTCTTAATGTTAGCTTGCATGGTGTCTGAATATTTCACTCCTCATCTTCTTCCTCAGGTGACATTTATTTTGAGTTAATGACATCATAAGGTAGTAGTATATTGAATATAATATACTACTGTGGGAGAAATAATCAAAGGTAGAATAGACTGAAAATACATTCAATTTGTTGCCATTTATACTCAATTTTTATAATGAAAATATAAAAGTTTCTATGGAATCGGAAATAGATTTGCTTTTTGAAATAAAGGTTTATTAAAGTTTAACTATTAAATTAGATGTGTTGTGTCATATAAAAAGAACTGTTCGAGGAGATGGAAAATCTTTTTTTGTCTTTATTTCTTTGTCATTTCAGTTCTGATATTTGCGGTCACTGATAATTACTGGATAAAGGGAGAAGACACATGCAGGTAATTTTAACTAGGGCCCCAGAGCGGTAATATCTTATCAGAGTAATGTGAGTGCTGCTGTCAACACCCTAAGCCTGACTTTTGTTGGAATTTCAGCATCATTCACATCTCAAGCTCTTGTTTTCTACTTCTATAGGACATACTGCAAAAAAATTGGTTTCAGCTGATATACTACTTCACAATGAGTTTAAGTACTTCATATAATAAAACCCTTTATTTAGTCTTATTTTATTTTTACATATTTTATTAAAAGAACATTATCATAACCATAAGAAATTTCAGGAATTATTAATAGATAGGGCTTTAAGGAAATAATATGTTTATGGAATATTTCAATTACATGTTTAATATTATATTATATATTGTGTATAATTTGTTATAGACATAGAATTATCTTAGTTTCACCCTCATTCATAAAACACAGACATGAAAAAGTCCATCCTCCAGGGTATTCCTGTCTAATCTAAGGAAGTAAACCATGGAGCCAGGTCATTCTTTAACACTATGCTCTGAGCAGGCAGCATGAACTGTTTATTTTTCAATTGACAATGAAAACTCAAAACATACATGTGTATTGAAGAGTGGTTTGAGAATGATGGGGGTAAGTATGAATGAAGGCTAGGAGGAAACTGAAATAAGTAATATAAGAAATAAAAGAAAAGGACTTGTTCTGAGGGCAGTGGTGAGGAGGAGTGAAAAATACAACATGATTCACATGATTCATTGGGAAAGTGGGAGAAACCTATCATATTGATAGAAATAAAGAAGTCAGGAGGGAATTCTGTCTGTGAAGAGAGGAACACAGTCACTGGGGATATGTTTAGGAAACATTCGCTGAGCTTTTGCAGAATGTACCTGGAGCTTGGGAGCCAAGGCTCTAAGATAAATGTTGAATAGAGAGTAGCCATCTGTAGTTGATAATAATTTATTACAGTCAGAAATAAGAAGCCCTCCAAAAAAGACTGTAGAGAGAAGAGCTCAAGTTCTGAGCACAGGACCTTAGAGAATTCTTACAGTGATGGAGCAGTCACATTTAGGAAAGATGTCTAAGAATGCAAACAAGAAAAATTGGATTGGAGGAGAATCAGCACAATGGCATAAGACAGAGTTCAGAAAGTGGAAGAACAAATATGTAACATTGTTAAAAAGTTAATAAAGAACGCAAATAGAATAAAAATATCTGGTATTAAAGATGGCAGTTTATCAACAACCTTTACATTTTCAAATTCTATAAATTAGTGAAAGTGGAAATTTCCATGCTAAGGGCTGACTATTAGGAAATAGAAGATAAACACCAATCATTTGAAGGGAAAATATAGAATGGTAAATAGACAGCAAAGATCTCTCTCCCTGTAGACTTCCTTTTATAATGAGAGAGAAGGAGCCAGCCAGGAGCAAGAAATATCTGAGGATGGCAGAGAGGGGAATAATAAGCAAAGGAATAATTTCCTGGAAGAGATAGAAAGTATGACATCAAGACTGATTTTCATCACTTGGTAATGGGCACCTGCTGGTCATCTTGTCAGGTGCTTTCTAGGAACTGCAGTCCTTCAGCTCCTCTAATTTCACCAACAATCCTTTAAGTTGGCCAGTATTATACCATTTTGCAGATGAAAAATATGAAAATCAGAGAGGTTAGGCATCTTGTTCCAGGTCTCAGCATGCAGAACACCTGTGGATTCACAGCAGGTGCTGTTTGGCTCTAGAGATGCTGCTTTTTCTAGGATGTGACACTGTCATGCGTTTCTGGTGAGACAGGGCCTGTAGAGGAGACACGTGTGGGGTGGATGAGAGGAGCACAGGGAGGTGTGGACTTGCAGGGCCTCCAGGCAGCTGGTCCAGCGCAGCAGAGGAGCAAATGGCTTATAACAATCTCTGTGTCTTTCCCTCCACTGAAGATGGGTCAGTTCTTTGAGTACAGAGAAGGGTAATATTCACCTGAAACCCCAGCTTCTAGCAAAGATGGCACTTCATAGATGTTTGTCAGATTATTGGGGGACAGTCTAACTTGAATGCAGATGTGTGATTTATTCAACACTAGTTGACCAGTACTTTAAATAAAATATTTTGTTAAAGTTTTGAACTTAAATTTGAATGTCTTCTTTAAGAGAATCAGATGTACTCTCAGGCCAATTATGATTTTAGGGAAGCAGCCTGAGGACTGGAGGTGGGAGCATCAGGACAGAGCAGGAAAGAAGGAAATGCTAGAGTGGAGAGCAGGCTGTAAGGGGACCTGAAGGGAGTATTTACGAAGAAGGAGTGTGACTGTCCCTAGCCTGATGGAGAGGGGCACTTATGGAAGTGCTACATATGTGTTTTGTCCTTTATCAGGTAAGACAGTTGAAATACTGATGGTCTTTCAGCTTGGAGACCCTAGTGTGACCAGGAACCTCTGTTGAGGACTCAGTCCCTCTTGCCTCTGTTCTCACCCGCTCACTCTGTTGTGCATTTCAGTGCAAGGGAAGTTGAACTGGCAGCCATGGGACAAGAGGGAGTTGGTTCTAAAAACACTTTTGATTTCACATTAATACAAGGATATGTAAAATTAGGTTACATTATTTGCATTTGTGGTATAAAGCCCCAAATCTGAGTTGTAGTCGAGTCCTTAACCCAGAAGGTATGCTATATACCATACATTGCCTGATAGATGGGAACTTACTGAGCCCCTACCCCTCAAGAACCCCCGTTCTTGAATTTAATTTTTTCTCTAGTGTGGGCCTGTAGCTATTGATCTACTAGTTTCAGATTCGTACATGGGCTGCTTGTATTTTTTCCATTCTTAAGACGGTTTACTTAGGAAAATCTCATTACTGTTATTGTAGTAAGAAATAGTATTTCCTCTCACTTCCCCTCCATGAAATCCAGCTGGGTAAATACAAAAGATGCAAAGCCTTCATCTTTTTTTTATGGCTGAGTATTTTTTAAATGTAACTTGTTTGTGTTTAGTTTTCAAAGCAATATTGTAAAACACTAGTTTTAGTGACAAAGCACTTGCTGAGCAAAAGATAACATAAAGGAATCTATTTGAGATACACCTATGTGAACACTCGTATCTTCTTTTCTGTCTTGGACAGTGAAGAAAGGTCCTTGAGCATTTGCTTTCCCTTTATCCCTTGTATCTACAAAGTATAAACATCCTTATTTTGGAGTGCTCACTTTAACACCCATATCCAGAAGAAATATTCTTAACAGCAGCAAGTTGAAAAGAAAAAATTACAAAGAACATGTTACCATTATAATGCATCCCCCAACCTACTAATGGTCTAAAGACCAAAGCTTATCAAGACCACCATAGGATTCTCAAAGCATCGAACCCATCAGGTCCATTAAATGTTGCTAACAATTTATTTACATCTAATTTCATGGAGGAGATGTGAGAGGAAATAATATTTCTTACTACCAGTAATCGTACACAAAGTACTTTCCCATAGGTTATGTATGTTTGGGGCTTAAATGAACATAACCTATTTTTATATAAAAAAGCTTCTCACTAAACAATGATTATATACCTGCTTAATAAAATCAGTTTTCAAAGCTAGGTTCTCTGATTCTAAGTCTTTCCAAAAGAACCTTACATCTTTCCAATCTCTCCTTTTCTAATTGATAAGAAGATTTCATCAAGATGGGTCTAGCTGACATATTTCAGGTAGGTTTCCAATCATATTTTCTTTCTTTTTTAAATTTATTTTGTATTAAATCATAAACACATAGATCATGGATACATTAATACCTTTATGGGGTACAATGTATTAATTTTATATACAATTAGGCACACTTACATTGCACTGGTTAATATATACCTCATCTTATTTACTTAATTTATTGTTTTAAGACATTTATACTCTATACTTAATAGATCCAACATGTACCCTTGCAATATACACCATAGATATGATCCCACTATTCACTGTCCCTTGATCTGACCTCCCCCCTCTACTCCCATTCTTCCTCATCCCTCCTTCATCCTGGGCCGTAGTTGTGATCTAGTCTGCATATGGTTTCATAATAGTACTGAGTATATTGGATATTTTTTCTTCCATTCTTGAGATACTTTACTAAGTAGGATATGATCCAGCTTCATCCACATAAATGTAAAA
>CAUYQV010139841.1:0-10032 GCA_963574575.1 Galagoides demidoff | reverse complement strand
CCACAGGTGCCCGCCACAACGCCCGGCCATTTTTTGGTTGCAGCCATCATTGTTGTTTGGCGGGCCCGGGCTGGGGATTCGAACCCGCCACCTTAGGTGTACGTGGCTGGTGCCTTAGCCGATTGAGCCACAGGCGCCGCCAAATCTTTTATCCAGTGGGAATCATTTTTTGTTAATGGTGAAAGGTGGGGGTCCAGTTTCAGTCTTCTACAGGTCGCCAGCCAGTTCACCCAGCACCATTTGTTAAATAGGGAGTCTTTCCACCACTGAATATTTTTGACGGGCTTGTTGAAGGTCAAATGATGATAAGTAGCTGGGTTTGTTCTCTATTAAGTTCCATAAATCTACCTCTCTGTTTTTGTGCTAGTACCATGCTTTTTTGATCACTATAGATTTATTCTGATTTGTTCTTATTTCTGAGTAATGTATTTGCTATTCGAAGTTTTTTCTGATTCCATATAAAATGAAGCACTATTTTTTCAAGCTCTTTAAAGTATGACAATGGTGCTTTAGTAGGAATTGCATTAAATCTGTAAATTGCTTTGGGTAGTATGGACATTTTAACAATGTTGATTCTTCCCAGCCATGAAAAACATGGTATTTTTTTCCATTTGTCGACATTTTCAGCTGTTTCTTTTCTCAGAGTTTCATAGTTCTCTTTATAGAGATCGTTCACATACTTTGTTAGGTAGATTCCCAGATATTTCATCTTTGGCACTACTGTAAAAGGAATAGAGTCCTTGACTGTATTTTCAGCTCGACTATTGTTGGCATATATAGAAGCTGCTGACTTGTAAGTATTGATTTTGTATGCTGAGACAATGCTGTGTTCCCTGACCACTTCTAAGAGTTTGAAGTTGAGTCCCTGGGAGTTTTGACATGTGTTTTTGGAGCTCTGACATGTGTGCCAATGTTTCATTGTCTCCTTTATTCTGATAGTTAGATTGGAGCAGGATTCTAAATTGGAAACTGTTTGGAGAATTTATTCTCCTTTTTCTTATTGCTTGTAGAACATTAAATGGTATTTATTAATAATTCCCAATTCTTTTTGTTACCTCCTGTTCCCCCCACTCTTTTTTTCCCTCTGGAAGTGCTTACAGGGTCTTTTTTTTTAATCCCTGGTTTTCTGAAATTTTATAGTGATATAAGACTTTTTGATACATTGTTCTGGATGCCCAGCCTCTTGTGAGTTTTGAGGGAATGTTATGTGCTGTTCCTGGGGTTGTTTTCTTTTCCTCATTGTCTTCTCTGCACTTCACACCACTGAGATGTGGGTCCTCCTGGACGCCCGCGTTTTCTTTTGTCTTGTATTATCCACACGCGTAGCTTCCAATTCTACCTTCAGGTCATTTCCTCAACTTTTTTTAACTATTAAAATCTTAATTATCAAGAATTTTGCTGTTGTTGTTGATGGTGCCTTTTAAATATTCCTGTGTTGAAGCTCCCCGTGTTCCATGAGCATTTTCTCGCATTAGCAAGTACCCAGCAGAAACATGCGCACATGTGTGCTGGGCAACTTGTCGACGGACATTCCTGCCATCGTTATTGATAAACAGCCCACGCTGGAAACACCCTGGGTGCTGGCAGGAAGTGGGTGAACCGTCCATCCATTTCACACAGGCGTGTGGAGCTTCCAGTTGGAACTAAAAAGCAAAGCAACCCATCCTAAGTCAGCAAACCACACTGGCAGGGTACTACGCAGTAGTAGAGAATAAATTATGACTGAATACAGCAACGTGGGTGAATCTCACCAGTGTCATACTGAACAAAAGCCAACAAGCAAAAAAGAAATCATACTCACAGAAAGTTAAAAACGGGCAGGCTTTGTATTCCTGTTTCACTCCCGTTCGTCTCTCTCTGTTAGTTGATGTTATCTTGCTTTGCTTTACTGACTTATGAGGGATCTATCTTGCTTGCTTCACATGGGATCTCAGGGAAAGCCTTAGCAGCCTTTTAAGCTCTGATTGGAGAGGGGTGGACTGACAGGTGTGACGTGGGGCGGCTGAGCTGTGCCCTTAGGAGGCCCCCTGCCTCCCCGCTGTGCAGGTTACAGGGCGGAGGCCGCATATCGGGGCTCCTTGTCTCCTTAGTCATCAGTTTCTCTAAAGAGCCATCTTTTAATTTTTTGCTGGTGAGGTATTTCTTTAGTTGCCATCCTTCTGGAAGCGTATTGGGCTGAGGAGGTTAGGGCTGGGATTGAGCTCACCTTTTGGTGTGGATTTTCACACTTCAGCATTTAGTATATAGACTTCGTACGTAACACTTCACCAGTGCGCTCTCCTGCCTTCCTCTGTTACCAGTGACTTTAAGGGAAATTCTGCTGAAATAGAGAAGGTAGAATCATGTGACCACAGGAAGGACATCTGGCCTTCTCAGCCAGCCCACAGGTAAACTGACCAGTTCTCCCCATCTCATCTTCACGCGAGCTTTGGGATTTGCTGAGATGTCCAGTATGTGTCCACAGTTCTGAGCTTCCCACCCGGGAGCTGTGAGGCCTCCTGCTGTCCACTGTGCTGTGCCCGTTGCCCCCTGACTCTTGGCCGTCCCTCACAGACGCATTGCTGTAGCTAGTCTGCTGTTGTCTTTGTTCCTTTTGACCTTGTGGCTTTATAATTTTCTGATTACTTTCTTGCTTACTTCACATGAGATTTCAGGGGAAAGTATTCAAGTAGGCATTTGTCTGAAACATTAGACTTTGATTTTTAAATTTTGGAAAAATTTTCTCCAGTAGTTATTGGCAACAAGAGCTTAGAGTCCCATGTCAAAGGGACTGTCTATCTGAATTTTAAAAGGAAATCTATTATGGCATATTAAGGAGAAGTCTAGAAACATGGGAAGAAAAAAATGCCATTAAAACATATGGCCAAAACATATGGTAATTTTCTTCGAAAATAATTTGACAACTGTCAAATATAAATGATGTTTGTATATATTTATTTTAGGAAAGTGTGATTGAAAAACTTAAATACAGATAAATCAGTAATGAATTTTATGTGTCTTCAGACACCAAGAAAATTTATCCGACTAATTGTAGATAATTATATTCTGAACTTTTTCAAGGTGAGACGTATTTGAATTATCTCAGGTTAATTACTTACTTACTCCCTTCTATGGATGTTTAAGACCAGACAGACATAACTTGGGGATGCTGTGTCTGTTTCCAGACCACCTTAATAATGCAAATATTGTAACAAAGCAAGTCATGGAAGTTTTCAGTTTCCCAGTGCCCAGAAAAGTTATATTTCATTATGTTGTGGTCTGTTAAATGGACAGTAGCATTATTTCTAATCGATGTATGCACCTTTATTTAAAAATGCTTTATTGTTAAAACATTCTAATGACCTTCTGCGCCTTCAGTAAGTCACAATTTTTGTGGGTGGAGGCTCTTGCGTTAATGTTGATGACTGCTTCCTGATCGGGGTGGTGCCTTCCTCACTGAGCTGAATCCTTTCTAGCTTTTGATTTAAGGTGAGAGCTGTATGACTCTTTTACTTGAAGAGTTAGAGGCCATTGCAGCGTTAATAATTGGCTTAATAATAATATTGTTGTGACTCAGGGAAAAGAGAGGCCCTAAGAAAGGAAGAGAGATGGGGGGATGGCCGGCCAGCGGAGCATTCAGAGCACATGCACTTACCAGTTACGTTTGTGTCTTTCCTGGACACCGTGGTGCACCTCAGTAGTTACAGCAGTGACATCAGACCTCACTGTTCACAGGGAACCATAACGTAATAGAGGTGAAAAAATTTAAAATGTTGTGAGACTTACCAAAATGTGACACAGAGACATGAAGTGAGCGTGTTATATTGGAAAAATGGTGCCGGTAGATGTGCCCGAGGCAGGATTGCTGCAGACCTTCCATCTGTAAACCATGAAGCATCGGGGAGCACAGTGGAGTGAGGTGTGGCTGGGTGTTTGTTATCTTAAGGATCTTTAGTGTCATTTCTGTGAACTTACTTTAAATATGTATACTGCTTATATTGTTACTCATGAGACAGTGGGCTTTACAAGATATGTTATGTATCTGTAAATATGTCCATGTACATAATTATGCATCTATATTTGAAATATATATCTAAAATATATACACATAATTTTTTAGGTCATAAGAATTTTATCCTAACCTAAGGAAATGTGTCAGAAAACATTTGCTAGAATTTAAAGAACACATTTATATAAAATAGGTAGTTTTTGGTACTTAGCAACTTTGTTGAATAACTTTGTTGAATAATTTTCTTTCTTGAATACTTACAAGGCTACAAGTATTTAAAATTGAGCTCTAGATATGATATTAATTATTGAGTACAATGTGGTATATTGCTTTGTGTAATTTTAAAATTACGAGATAACCACATTATTCAATATATCACTTGATTTTTTCATCAGATGTACATAGGATGTAAATACATATAGTATGTGCTTGAAGTAAAAATGAAATGGTTTTCCTGAAAATATCCCTTGTACATATTGCTTTAGAAAAATTAGAATAATTTAAACTTTGCTCTGCCTTGAAAAAGGAGTAAATTAAACTGAAATTAACATTTTAATCAGACTTACAGACTGTATTAATAGAATGTATTCATGACTTATGGTGATTTACTTATAATTTTTTTTAATACTTAGACATAGGTCTTCATTATCTGAGAACCATCTAATGGTTTATTTCTTTAGCAGATGTTTTTTACTGTGTTTATAGTAATACTAAAGCTACTGTGCAGTTCTTAGGCCAGTCACAGCTTAGCCCTGTGGCTCTGCTTGTGTGTGTGGTGGGGTTTTTATGGTGTGTTCGCACAGCTGTTTTCCGGTCTGTGCATTCATACTGTATTCTGGCTGCCTGAGGTTAGGTATGGCGATGGAGAGTAGTAAAGATAGCTGTTTTTTTCATTAGAATGGAGTTCTAACCAGTTGGATTTTAAATTTAATGTGAAAACAGCAAGTGTATATAGGATTTGGCCACTTTTCAGTATCAGATGTTTTAGTTGGAGACATACTAGAACATTTCTTCCCGGTCATCTTGAGTGGGGAATGCACAGTCTTTGTGGCTTGGCTTGAGGTTTGAATGTAGATTCTTCCAAATTCCATGTAGAGTTAACCTATATAAAATAGTTTTGTTTATTTAAGTTTTTAGAGCTAGAGGTTTTCTTCTTTAAAGCAAAATTTCAGGGCTGTTTTAGCTGAGGAACAAAATCCTGTTTAATTTTTGTATAGATACGAATGTCTACAAACACTTCTCCATAAGCTTTGTGTGGCTGTTCACATGGAAAATAACTGAAGCCCATGAGTTAGGAAAGTAAAATTGTGGGAAGTCAGACACTGTTTCAAATTATGGCACAGTTAGTGGAAAGAACAATAGAACATATTTAAAGAAATCTGTTTGTCAGTCCTTAAGCCAGATCACATTGTCTGTCTTCATTCTGTGTGGCTGTAGCAGAGTTCACACACCACAGACTGGATAATTTATAATGAAGAAGAGGTTACTGGTTCCCAGTTCTGGAGGCTGAGATGTCCAGTGTCAGGGTGGGGTCTGTAAGGGACCTTCTTCCTGTGTCTTAACACAGTAGGAGGCCTCACAGGGCAGAGGGTGGGAGAGGGCGGTGGGGCAAACCCACCCCACTGCAGGTGACGTCAGCCGTTGGTGAGGACCCCTTGGGACGTGGCACTGCCCAGGTCCCACTCATGGCATTGCATCACAGTTATGTTGCCACATGAGTTTGGAGGGACAGACGTGCAGACCCTGGTGTGTTGTCTTGATGACTGTGATTTGTTCTCTGCCAAATTTGTAATTTTTTTTTTTTTTTAAGGAATGCTTTGGCTAATCTACATTCTTTGTATTTCAGTATAAAGTTTGTCATTTTTCTTTTATTGGAAATCCCTTTATCTTCTTAATTTTTATAATTAAAAAAAACTGGCAAGGTATGGTGGTTCACCTAAAATCCCAGCAGTCTGGGAGGCCAAGACAGGAGAATCGCTTGAGCTCAGGAATTGGAGACCTGCCTGAGCAAGAGGGAGACCCTGTCTCTACTAAAAATGGAAAAACTAGCTGGGTGTTGTTGCGGGCACCTGTAGTCCCAGCTACTCGGGAGGCGGAGGCAGGAGGATCACTTGAGCCCAAGAGATTGAGGTTTCTGTGAGCTGTGATGCCACAGCATTCTACCTAAGGTGACAGAGTGTGATTCTGTGTAGATAGATAGTAAATAAAACTGGTGAGATTAATCCAGTTTTTTTTCAGTAGGTATAGATGTATATAGATTTTCTCTTGTCTTTGGTAATTTGTTTATTTATTTTGGTATTTGTTCATTCCGTGTAATTGCTGAATTTATTTTCAAGTTGTTTATATCTCCTTATCCGTTCAGTTTCTCTGGATCTTGTGTTGCCTGTTGCTGCATGACACACAGTCCTGAGCAGCAATTTAAAACAGCTGCACTCACTGCCTCTCGGCTCCTGGGGGTCGGGAGTCACAGCGGGCGGGCGGTGGGCTCCGGCCCTAGGCTCCCACAGTTTCAAGGCTGACCTTGGTGGGGCCCCTCTGCCTGTTCACTCACCTGGGCACGATTCAGATTCACTTTTTTCCTCTTCATCACATTAGCAATGCCTCCTCTCTGGGCCCTGATGGTTGCTAGTAACAGGCTTGTCATTTTTATATTGTGTTGTTTGTATGGCTGCTTTCAGGGTTTTTAAACGTTTATTTATGATGTACCTAAATATAGTTTTCTTTGTATTTGTCCTCTTCGGGCTTTGCCAAAGTTCTTATACTTATCTCTTATACCCAATTTGGGGAATGTTTAGTCATTGTTTCTTTAAATGTTTTTGTCTCCTCTCTCTTCTATGTAGACTTCTCCATAGTCACCGTGGCTGACTGGAGTTTCTGTTCAATCATTTCTTCTCTCTGTTCTTTATATTAAAAAATTTCTATTGACTTATCTTCTCCTTTACTGACTCTTCAGTTCCATCAATAAATTTTGTTTTTTAAATATTGTGATAAAAGATCTTGAGTTCCTTTTTATATTTTCTTTTCTTTTGCTGAGCTTACCTATTTTTAATTTATTCTGAGCCTTTTATTGTTGTTACTAGAGGTACAGTTTGAATAGCAATCTTATTATCATCGCTAATTTCAACTTAGGGGTTATCTTGAGTTGATTTCCATTGATTGCATTGTGGCACAGTTTTGAATGTCACAGTCAACAACAGGAATCTGACATGACAGTTAAAACTGTAGTGGTATGCCGTCACTGAAAACTGTGACTCTGTCACTGTAAACTTGTTTTGTGTCTGTCATTGCTGCCTTAGAACTTGCAGCCGCGTCCTCTGGAGAGTGAGTTTGGTGACGTGCTCTGTGTTCCCCGAGTCCTCTGGAGAGCGGGTGTGGTGACAAGCTCTGTGTTTGCTTTCTCCTGCAGGGCACCTGCTCCACAGTCAGCATCATCCAAGTCATTCCGGGATTTCCTTCTAGAAGAAAAAAAGTCTATCACTGGTCATAGTTCAGGTGATCATGTCAAAAAAGTTTGTTTTAAAGGAATTGAAAATTCTCAGACTCCAAAAGTTATAAGGTAATAAACTTTAAACTAATACGTTTTCTACCTTAGCATAATCTATAGTGGTTTTCTATCTGAAATAATCCTGCAAAAATTTGAATCATATTTTTACATTCTTTTATATTGAAAATTAACATTAACATGTCTGTTCCCTCTCGCAGTTACTGAGGTATAATTGACTTAAGCAGCGTGTATTTGAAGTATACGTTCTGAAGTTTGGGCGTGGGTGACAGCAGCACCAGGTTCAGGACAGGGAGCAGATCCTGGTTCTGGGGGTTTCCGTGGTGCTCTTTGTAATCTCTCCTCCCGCGCTCTCTATCCCCCACGCCCCAGGCAACTCTGATCTTCTGTTAGTAGAGGGTGTGTATTTTAGAGTCTTATGTCAATGGAATCAGACAGTACGTACCCTTTGTAATGCTGTGCTTTACGTCATTAGTGTTGTGTGTGGTGGTGTTTCACTGAGTGGATACACCACAGTCTGTCTGTGTCTCTGTAGTTCACTGACTGTCCGTGTGTCTGTATTTCACAGTCTGTTGGTCTGTGTGTCTGTTATCTGTGTGGTGGTGTTTTGCTGTGTGGATACACCACAGTCGTCTATCTGTGTGTCTGTATTTCACAGTTGTCTGTCTGTGTGTCTGTCTGTCTATCTGGTGGTGTTTCGCTGTGTGGATACACCACAGCCGTCTATCTGTGTGTCTGTCAACGGATCCTTGTGTATTTCCAGTTGTTCCTCTAGCTCCTTTTGATGGTGCTTTTCAAAGTTCAATGTATTTCAGACACATGCTTCATATTTTTAATACCTCTATGAAACATGAAAATCTAGTTATAATTTAAAAGCAATATTAAAAAATAATAGCTTCCCCAGCGTGGCATGTAAATTCCCTTAATTGCTGTTCAAATGGGAGCATTTGTGGGGTTTTAGATGGGTCAGTGTTGGAAGGAAAAAAATTCAAGTTTGACTAAATGGAGATTTTTTTTCTTTTGTCTACTAATATGATAGCTCCTGAAGATATTAATCCTTAGAGTAATTTAGACAAAACAAAAATGTAACTAAAAATGTCAGTGGTGACCACACAGTGTTTTGTTTTATTTAATCATAAACCTTTATTTCACTGGTTGTCAAACCACTTTTTTTCCCTAAACTCTTTTCAAAAATGAAATCTTATGTCCAGTTCCATTGTGTCAAACAGATAGTATCAACTTCTCTGACTAAAACAAAATGGGGGACTGGGAAATGCCAGTTTAACCCCACCTGCCCTGCTGGGTAAGCGACTCTGAGGAACTGTCAGGGCCTTCTGACCATCATCTGGGAGCTACTGGTTAGGTGAAAGGTTTAGATATTTTCATTGTTGATACTGTGACTGGCTTCCTTATTGCTGGGATGTACGTTTAGGGGCAAAGTTCTTGAGCCATTTTCTTACACACGTAATACAGACAATGGGAGATCAGAAAGGATCTTAAGAGTCATCTCTGGTCCGCTTCCTTACCCTTACGATCACTTTTACCAGTGGAATGCTGTTTTAAAGTAAAAATCTTAAATGGAGCTCTAACATAAAAAACAGGTTAAGCCTTTTTTCATACTGCTTTTATACATTAAAATTTTAATGTTTATGATAGGCTAATAAATATAAAGTTTGTAAGACATTTGTCATCTGAAAATTGGCAAACAAATATTTACTGATGTCTGCTTTATCTTGTTGTAGTGGTGACTAAAACGAACATAGCTGCACCTGTGTAGAAGTGCAATCTCAAAGAGAAGAAAAACCTTAAATAACTAAGTATATAGAAGTAGATACAGCATTATGAAGAAAAAGTGTGTCGCCATCAACATTCAGCTTATTTCTACATTTTAATTATCCAAAATTAAGATATTCTGATTGAATTAAATTAGTTAAAAATGATTTTTTTGAATCAGCTTCTCTTGGCATTATCCAAGAGCACTCTTCATTTAAACAGAGATATTAGAGCTTTATTCTTAAATTACTAAAATGAATAAAGCTGATAATACAAGTTAATAGGCTAGTGATCTTCAATGTATTAAAAATACTTGAATATGCTTTATTAGTTTCAAAAATGTACTTCAGGAACAAAATGAAATACCAACAAACGTTTATTCACCATTTTATGGTAAACTTAAAATTGCTGAACTGAATAATTTAAAATGATCTAGTATTTGTAAGTTGTGTTCTTAAAAAGATGTTGAGATAAAGAAATTCATTTCCTTCCTAAGCAACAGATAATTTTCTTAAAATTATGAAATTTTCAGAGTAAAAATGATATTTATATTTATATTTTAGTGCCATTTTTACACATATGTACACTCTAATATATATTTATATATTCTATTAAGATATAATATGCATAATTTTTTTTTTTTTTTTTGAGACGGAGCCTCAAGCTATCCCCCTGGGTAGAGTGCCATGGCATCACAGCTCACAGCAACCTCCAACTCCTGGGCTCAAGCGAGTCTCCTGCCTCCGCCTCCCAAGTAGCTGGGACCACA
>CAUYQV010139836.1:0-13681 GCA_963574575.1 Galagoides demidoff | reverse complement strand
AGCTACTTAGTTGGCTTTTGAAATATAATCTGTTGTGCCCAATAGTTTTTTGTTGCTGTGTGATTTGATGCAATAGCAATCTACCTAGTTCAAAATAATAAGACTCTTTCAAAAAAAAAAAAAAAAAAAAAAGAAGGAAGGAAGGGGGAGAGAGAGAGAGAGAAGGAAAGAAGGAAGGAAGGAATGGAAGGGAAGGGAAGGGAAGGAAAAGAAAAGAAAAGAATTTAAACCATTGGCAATCAGACACAAACGGGTTATTCATAAAAATAAATGGCAAACATGAAAAAATGCTTAATATCATTCTTAGTTTTAAAAATGGAATTGAAATGAAAAAATTTTGCATACTTTACCTATGTTGTTTATCATTTATTTTTTGCCTTGTTTTTTGCAGTTTTTTCGGCCAGGGCCAGGTTTAAACCTGCCACCTCCAGCATATGAGGCCGGTGCCCTACTCCTTTGAGCCACAGGTGCTGCCCTATTTGTTGCCATTTTTATATGTTATTTCAAAATACTTGAAGGTGTATGAATGTTTTTGTTACATGGATTGCTTTGTAATGCTTGAGTCAGGGATATAAGTGTGCCCATCATCTGAGTAGTGTTCATTGTACCCATTAGGTAAGTTGTTGCTCCTCCTTGCTTGATTTCCAATGACTTTTACTTCTCTCTGTGTACATATGTGCCCCTAGTTAGTTCCAACCTATTAGAGTATGCTTGTGGCATTTTTTTTTCTATTCTTTAGCTACTTCACTTAGGATAATGGTCTCCACTTACATCCAAATTGCTGCAAAAGGCACTAATTTATCCTTTTTATGGCTGAATAGTAGTCCATTGTGTACATACACCATATTTTGTTAATCCATTCATGAATTGATAAGTACTTGGGTTGATTCCACATCTTTATAATCATAAGTTGTGCATCAATAAACATTGGAGCACAGGTATCTTTTTAATGAAATGACTTTTCTGCTGAGTAGATAAGTAGTAATGGAATTGCTGGAAAACAAACAACAACAAAAAAAAAACACAGAAAAAAAAAAAAAAAACACAGGATACCTGAAACTAAAAGTTAGTTCTTTGAGAAGATAAACATTCTTTTTTCAAACTAGGTTGTCATGAGTGCAAGGAAGTAGCTTTTTCAGTCACTGTTAATGAAACAGTAGGTTATTGCAAAAGTTTTGAATGGCAATTTATCAATATCTATCTTTGGTGCTTTTCACCAATTTTGGAAGAATACTGCCTGCTATCTATTTGAATATCACACCTGTCACATTAGCACTCTTCTTCCTGTTATTCCAATTATATGAGTGTTAGCCAAGATGATCTTAAAGAACAATAGAGCTGAACAATTGACACTGTCAGATATTAAAAACTATTATAAAACTTCAGTACTAATTAAGACAGTATGATATGGATGCAAAGTTGTAAAGATTCCTTCCACCAAGATTCTTATTCATTATTATTTAATCAAAACTAATCTAGATATTGCTATGAAGAAACTTTGTTGATATAACTATGGTTACTATCCTGTTGACTTTCAAATAGAGAGATTAGTGTGGATTATTCAGATAGATCCAATGTAATCGCATGAGCCCTTAAAAGCAAAAGAGGAAGGAAGAAGAGTCAATTTGAGAGACACAGCCAATGACAAGAGAAATTCTGTATAGAGAGAAACTTCACTTGCCATTGGCTGAGGAGGGACACATGGAAAGCATAAAAGGGAACGTGTAGCCTCTGGAAGCTAAAACAAAACCCATGTGACATCCAACAAGGAATTGGGTGTTAGTCTTGCAACCAGTAGAAATTATATTCAGCTAACATAACAACCTGAATGACCTTGAAAGTAGATTCATCCTTAGAGCTTCCAGATGAGAGCCCAGCCCTGCTAATGCCTTGACGTCAGCCTTGCTAGATTTAATCAAAGAACCCAGTAGAGCCAGACGGTACCAGCTTCTGTGAAATAAAAAAAATGAGTGTTGTTTTTAGGCAATAAGTTTGTAGTAATTTGCGGTGGTAGTAGTAGAGAACTAATACATTGACCAAGAATAAAGAGCCTATAAATAGAACTGTAAACTCACAGCAAAAGGGACACTGCAATGTGGTGGGAAAAGTTTGTTCCTTTCTACAAACAGTGCTGGGTCAAGATGATTTCTGTATGAAAAAAGAAAATGTGTCCAGGCTACCATTTCACACAATACAGAAAATGAATTCAAATGGATTGCAGATTTGAATGTGAAAGAGAGAAAAAAGGTAAGCTTCTAGGAAAGGAAAAAAGGAAAGCACGGGAGAGTATCTCTGAAACTTAAAGTAGCAAAAGATTCTGTAAACAGGATTTAAAAGTAAAACTATAAAGAAAATTTTTTTGAAATACTGATTATAAAATTAACTCAAGATGGATAAAAGATTTAAATCTAAAACATGAAATGATAAAAATCTTAGAAGAAAGTATGAGAAAAACTCTTGATCATGTTGAACTGGGGAAAGATTTTATGAAGACTTCAGCAGCCATCGCAGTAACAAAAAAATAAACAAATGGGACTTAATTAAGCTGAAAAGCTTCTCCACAGCTAAGGGCACAGCAAGTAAAACAAAAAGACAACCTTCAGAATGGGAAAAGATATTTGCATGATATGAATCTGAGAAAGGGTTGATAACTAGAATCTACAGAGAACTCAAAGTAATCAACGAAAAAAAGAGCAAGCAATCCCACCTACCACTGAACAGGAGATATAAACAGAACCTTCTCTTAGGAAGATAGATGAATGGCTAACAAATATGAAAAAAGGCTCATTGTCCCTAATCATCAGAGAAATGCAAGTCAAAACCACCCTGAGATATCACCTAACCCCAGTCAGAATGTCTAGCCCACATCACAAAGTCCAAAAGCTGCAGAGGTGGATGTGGAGAGAGGGCAACATTTTTACACTGTTGGTGGGACTACAAGCTAATACAACATTTTTGGAAGGAAGTATGGAGAATCCTCAAAAGACTCAAAATAAACCTCCCATTTAATCCTACAATCCCATTACTAGGAGTCTACCAAGAAGGAAAAAAATCCTTTTATCATGAAGACATTTGCACTAGATTGTTTATCGCAGCTCAATTTACAATCACCAAAATATGGAAACAACATAAATACCCACGAACCCAGGAATGAATTAACAAACTGTGGCATATATATATACCACTTATCTTCTTTGGTGGATAAATCTATGTTAGATTCTACCAATGGAAGTGGTGAAGAGAAACTAGAGGACTTGAAGAGGGAGAAGGAGCTAGATCCCCTCCTGTTTTGTTCCCATTTCTGCCACCATCATCTCAACAGTGATTTCTCACTCTGGCATTGGCAACTGATTGCAGTTTCCAACCTCTTTCACACTTCCAGAACCAGCCTCCTCCTTGCCCTCAGAGACATCAGCTCCACCCAGGTCCCTCAGGGCCCTCTTCTCCGAGGACCTGAGACGTTGGCACCCACTGAGCCGTGACCACTATTCAGTAGTCTTGATTGCAATTCCCATGAACTACTCCCCCAAACTTCTAGGTTCTAATAATTTCAGCTTCTTTCCTTTGTATACAAACCTTCGGGGTTTTCTTGCAGTTATTATCTTTGTAGGACCTTAACATTCCCTTTGCTTTTTCAGTCATCCAACCCCTATATATCCAATTCTTTATATTAAATTGTCTCTTTTAAAATAACTGGTCTTTGTACAGTCCATCAACAATAGAATGGATAAAGTGTACTATAATATCAATGTGGAAAACTATGCCAAAATGAGAACGAAGGGCCTTCTACTGGGCCTAATGACACAGATGAATCTCACAATGGTTGAGAGGTTACAACAAATAAGCATGACATTTTTCTTAGTCTTTTACTTAAATCAATATTTAAGTATCCTATTGGTTTTCATCCTCTTGTTCATTTCTTTTACAAATCTATAATGTGCTAACTGAAGCATCAGTCACACCTTTAGAGCACCCAAGCTAGTTTTATAACCACAGTTTTATAATTATATGAGGAAACTAGAGATGGTTGATTATATTAATCATGAATTTATTCTTGAAAACCTATCAACATTTCAGATCTTAATTTCTACTATACTGGCCAGACAGGTGGTACCCCAGCTAGCTCAGCTGAGCGGGGCTAGAGGACCTGTCGCCTCCATCTTGGTGGTGTTGGTGGCAGCAGCCGGCAGAGGAACTAGCAGGTTGGAGCATAGGCAAGGGAGGGGGGAGCTTCCCTCCCCCAACAAGATTCCAGTAGCCAAAGGAACGAGACACCAGGGGGGAAGACACTGGCGCAGTGCTGTCTCCTCACATGGACTTCTGGCAATTCCTCCAGTGCATCCCTGATTGGTCCATTTTCAAAACCTACTCATGATTGGTCCATTTTCCAATCTGAAAGCTCATTGGACAATTTCCCCTATGTAAGCCCCTAAGCAAAGAGCCCTAACACAGATCTCAGGAGAAAGAGCAGAAGACTAAGGATGGTTGGCTCTGTAACAGTTGTATCCTGCTCTATGAGATTTGTCCCTTTATAAGAGCTGTAAACACTTGCAAGGAGGTTTGCCCCTTTCTAAGAGCTGTAACACTTATATTACTACTGGTCCTGCTCTGCAAGAAGGTTTGATTCCTTGTGAGAGCTGTAACACTTGTATCATAAGACCTATCTTACTGCTGATCCTGCTCCACAAAGAAGCTTGGTTCTTTGTAAGAGCTGTAACACTTTTATTGTTAAATAAAACCTATCCTGTGGTCTGTCACTTCATTCTTTAAACCACTGAGACCAAGAGCCTGGAAATTCAGTATCAAATATCCGGTATCACTATCTTCCTTCTTAGGAGTGAAGCCCTCATATCCACTAATGCTTTACTATATGCTTTTTATCCACTTTAGCTCCAAGTTTCTGTATTTCTTCCCCCCCACACTTCACCTACCTACTAGTACTTGTCACATATTTGCTCCCCACCGACCTTGAATACATTATTTTAACTGAGACTCCATTTCTGTGATGTGTTAAAATATTTCCAAAGTGTCATAATTATCTAAGGAAAATCAGAAAAGGCTTACTGAGACTGTATGGGTGGCGAGGGGGAAACTATAAACTTCCAGCTAGCACAGCTAACTGAACATGCTTCTATTTCTTCTTTTTTCACAAATTCTACAAAAATGGAGAAAAAAGAAAAAGATAAAAATGAGATTAAAGTGTAAGAAAAAAATAAAAGAATGGACCACAGCAGATGAGAAATATCTCAACAATTTAAGTGGAAAAGATGACAGAGCAGAAGTAACTAATTTAGCCTTGTGACCTCAGGGACCATGGGGAGGGACAGTAGTAAAACTTGTTCATTTGTTCTCTGGAGGCTCAGGGCTAGGATCTACACGTTCCCATGGGCAGTGGGGGAAGCCACAGGCTGAAATCAGGGCCAAGCTGGAAGTCTGTACGGTTTGTTTGTGTTTGAAGGGGTCAGAAGTCGACGTCCCTTTCCCCCTTCTATCACCCATCAAGGACCAGAAATGAACTCAGAGAAGCACCGGACTCCTGAAACAAAAACATAGTGTGGGGGATGGAGGGCGGAAACTAGAGGAGGGAAGAAAGTGAAAACCTGAATTCTGAAAGCGGAGACTCTCAGCTGCTTTTTCTACTCTAGTTTCAGATCACTGTTCTGAAAACAGCAGCCAGACTTAGACACCAATCCCCTCACATTTACTCCTGCAGCCCCAATTCACGGGGCATTGAAGTGTATTCAAAATAATGCCGAGAGGCATGTGACAGAAATGTCGTAAGATTTGGAAAAAATCAGCAAGAGGATCTTAACAAACTTGGCACATGAAAAGCTGAGAGAATTATTAACTGCAGGAAAATGTCTTAGGTGAGAAAGAGGTGTGGTGGAGTGCACAGTAGTGTGTAACATTTGCACGGCCTTGATAATGTAAACGGTGAGTATTGATTTAGCCAAAATTGATAGTGTAACTATGTCAAGGCATGGGACAAGGAACGTGTTGGGACATGGGAGTGTTCTAGGTCTGCTCATTTGGTCTTCAACATACGTACTCGCCCTTTTAATATATCCTCTTAATCAAGGAGGCTCAGAAGCTAAAATGACCCCATTTCCCTAAGAGTCTTCCAACTACAGCCCTGGATGCAATTTAAGTTCTGTCATAAGAAGCAATCATTTTAGATTTGAAAGGCAGAAGTGAGACAAAGGTCATTTCCTTGTGGCTGTGTGTGCTGGTAAACAAGGTTAGACAGATAAGAATGTCTGCAGTGGACAAGCTTTGCATTCCACTGTCTCTCCAGGACCTCATGGGTGTAGGGCACCCACAGAGGTGACAGAGCACCTTCCGGACCTTAGTGTCAACACTCCTGTACCTGGCACTCCATTGAACCCAGTAGTCCTGGGGTGGCCTTTGACGCCCATTCAATTCCTGCTTTCCTCATTCCCTCACCCCCCCCCCCCGACAATTTAGTAATCCCCTAATTCCCTGCGCTGAATTCCCAGAATGGTTGCAGTTCCCTGAATTGAACATGGACTGATAAAGGAGAAAACTAATTCTCCAAATGACAAACAGAGAAATACTATTATGAGCACATAATTTAGAAATCTACAATTACCAGGGAAATTAGCTAGCAGTGTAGGGGTGATTAACCTTGGAGAGGAGCCCTGGTACTTGATAGAAGTAAATGTAATGTGTAAGTCATACTGTAGGTGTCTTAAAAGCATAACTTACATCTGACCTCGTTCATACAATTTTGTTATAAGATTTAAAATAATATTACCACAGGGCAGTTTTAAACACACGCGCATACGGCAATTCTCTTTTCTAAAAGGTTTTCTTACATCAATTTTATAATGTTGATATGACCTCAGGAAAACGCATACCTCAGCATCTCACAGTGTGGGTCTCACCACACACACCTTCCGTGGCCTCTGAAAAACTAAATAATCAGTATGTGTTAATACAAACTGGATATCTTAATGCTTTCTTTTAAACCTATCGATAGGTAGTCTAAGTCTCTCCCATATTTCCAACGATTTTTCAGGAAATTTATATTTCTGCGATCACTTTTGGTTCTGCTTCTACTAAGTGATCATTTTGCATTTGCTAACTCTTGTCAGCCTGGATAGGTTCACATAAGGAGCTCAGCTACTTTGCTTACTTTTCTCTCTCCTCCTCCTGATCTCCTAATAAAAAAATAATAAATAAATAAAACATGCTTTCCCACAAGATTTGGAGAGAAGCTGACTTTGCTGAAGTTTTATGAAAATGTAGAGAATTTACTTTGGAGAAATAGAAACATCTGGAAAATAAAGTTTTAAATTCCTATTCCCAAAAAGTCCTGTAATCATCTCTGCAACTTGGCCTATGAACTGTCACACTGCTCAGGCTTCCAGCTATTCTCTCTTCTGGACTCCATCGCTGATAGAAAAAAAATAGTCATATTTTCTTATACAGAAAAATCGAAGGTACTCCAAACTTCTTCAGATTCATCTTTATGGCCTTGAAGGACACAGTCGAAGGACAAATAGAGACTTTGAAATTGCTGCTGTCGAATCAGCCACAGCACATGTTCAGAACACAGCTAAATCTTTCGTCATTTTTTATCCCAAGGTAGGTGATAGGGAGAGAGGTTATCAGAACAATCAAATAATGGAAGTAATCCCAAGAGGAAATTATAATGTGCCATGTTTGAAAGTATTATGAAAAGATAAATTGCAATATAAAGTACACAGAATAAGATCAGGAAAAGAAACCCAAAGTTATTCTTAAAAATCCCTTTTGTTACTCTGTGCACGTGCAGGCATTTCCATGTGTTTTTGTTTAATCCCATCTTTAGATCGTTCAAAGTTTTTCCACTTTGGCCAACCTATCCCGGATGCTATCTCTCAGTTTTTTTGTGCTGGTTCATTTTCATGTAAACAGTCACTGGACTATAGCACAACACTGAAATATTTTCATTCAGTAGGCTAGATTCTGAAACAGAAGAGGAGTAAATATCTTTTTCTTTAGAAAAGTACATACGAGGCCTGACAATTAAGTTCACAAACTCATCCTAGATGAAGTGCTACGTACCTCGTTGCTGTATCACTACAGTCGCCTTTGAAGTGCTCTCCTTGGCCATCTGGTGACCGCAGTGATATTCAGCAATGAGATATGCAGCACTTTGTTAGGAGGCATTCTCCGGCTCCATTGTCTGACCTCATACACTCACTGTTTCCAGATTCACTTTCCTCATCCAAGATTGAAAGATGCTGATGAAAAAGCTCAAACCTGGAAGGTTGAACTCCTTGAATACCTATTTATTACACTAGTTATTAGTGAGAAATATATAAGTGAATTTGTGACTTTTGAAAATAGCTTTATTAAAGAAGACTTACTTACATATCATAAAATTCACCATTCTAAGTGTGCAATGATTTTTAGTGACTTTACAGAGTTATGCAACAGCCATCACTATCCAGTTTTACAGCACTTCTATTACTAAAAAAAAAAAAAAAAAAAAAGAAGTCCCTCTGGCTGTTATCAGTCACTTTTGTTCCTACTCTCAGCACCAGGAAACAATTGATTTGGTTTTTTTGTCTTTCTAATATTTGCTTTTTCTTAAGATTTCCTGTAAATAGCAGCCCCTGTGGCTCAAAGGAGTAGGGCTCTGGCCCCATACACCAGAGGTGATGGGTTCAAACCCAGCCCCGCCAAAAACTGCAAAAAAAAAAAAAAAAAAGATTTCCCGTAAATAAAATCATACCATACGATAGTCTTCTACATCTAGTTTCTTTCACATAACAGCGTTTCAGAGTTCCTCCACACTGTAGCCTGTTTCAGGAGTTCCTCATTGTTATTGCTGAATAGCATTCCATTTCATAGATACAGCACGGTTTGGTTATCCCTTCATCACTTATGGACATTTGAATTGTTTCACTTTTAGGCTACTATAAGTAATGCTGGTAGGAACATTCATGTGCCCATTTCTGTGTGGGTAAACATTTCCTATTCTCTAGGATATATACCTAGAAGTGGAGTTGCTGGGTCATATGGTAATTCTATATTTAACATTTTGAAGACCCACCAAACTGTTTTCCAAAGCAGGAGCACCGTTTCTGCATCCCGTACCAGCAAGTTCTGACATTTACAATTTCTACACATCTAAGTAAAAACTTCTTGGTGTTATCGGTCTTTTTTATTATGGCTATTTTAGTAGGAATGTAATAATAGCTTGCTGTGGTTTTATTTTGCATTTCCCTAATGACTAATGATATTAAGTCATTTCTTCATGAACTTGTTAACCATTTATATATTTTATTTATGAAATTTCTATTCATATACTTCGTTGATTTTTAATTAGACGGTTCATCTTCTCTTTGTGGAGTTATTAGTATTCTTTATGTAGTCTGGATGCAAATACTTCACCAGATTTATTACTTGCAAATATGTTCTTCTAATCTGTGACTTGTCTTTTTATTTTTTTAGCACTGTCAGGTTTTGAAATGGGAAAAAATGTAATAGACTCAATACAGTGTGAGAAATATACTTAATTTCCTAATAATATTATTCTTTTAAATCCTCAAACACAAACAAGAAAGTTTCTGGTAATAACACAGACAGAATTTTGGAAACTAGAATTAAAATTTACTGCCCAAAGGATGAACTTTAACTCAGGAAAAATCTTTTCTAATAATATATTTTGATGTAAAACTAGTGGTTTCTAGCTGGCTGGGGGAAGAGAGAGGCTTGATTTATAGCACTTGCAATTTTCATGGTATAAATACTCTGCTAGAAACAATTTCAAGGTACTGATGGTTTAAGATCCAGCTCAAAATGTCTTTTGAGTATTTAGCTATTGACTCTAGAGAACCAGAAGGAAAATCTATTATTGAACTAGTAGAAGGAAATCTGAGGAGAAATTCCCTTTAAAAACAAAAAATGCTGTGGAGGAATCTGCAGATCACCGAGGACGATGTCACTGATCCTTCACATAATAATGAAAGGAATATTGGTTTTTAAAAAATCTTCATCTACAGATTATAAAAACATATAAATAAAAAGCTCTCTGGGCTGCGCCTATGGCTCAAAGGAGTAAGGCGCCAGCCCCATATGCTGGAGGTGGCAGGTTCAAACCCAGCCCTGGCCAAAAACTGCAAAAATAAAAATAAAAATAAAAAAGAAGAAGAAGCTCTGCAAAAGATGAAAATGAAAATAAAATTATTTTCTGGAGCAGGAAATGGAGACAAATTTACAACTAACTGAAGTGAACTATGGTGACTCTGAGGAGGTGCTGGTCCCTCCATCTACCTCTGGCAGCACACAGTCCTGCCCTAGCCAATCAGAGCATCATACCTCCTTATGCCCTAACATTGGTTCAGCTAAGCGCAGATGAACCAATCCCTCCAGACGGCTTCCTGGAGCTTTTGCAGGAAAGAGCAAAGGAAAGGAATATCTTTTTAGCTGGAACTGCTAATCTAGGCAAAAGGACAATGTAGGCCAGGAGTTACAATTTTCTCAACTGATAAATCACTCAGTCTTCATTGCCTTGTAGTTTGGGAGGGATTAAAAGAAAATTATACTATCTCCTTCTCCAGGGCAAGGCATTCCCCCTAGTACAGTGATTGGTCCAGAAGTGATGCAAGGCAGAGCTGGGTCCTGCCAATCAGCAGTCAGGGAACTACATGCTCTCCTCCTCAGGAAGAGACCCAGTGGCCCAGGCTGAGGGTAAACCTGAGACATGGAGGATAGCAAAGCCGAGAGAATCCCAGCGCAAGATCCAGAATTCTAACAAAGCCACTCAAAGATGGTTTTACCATTTCATTTTTTGTGTGTAAACATAAATTTTCTTTAGTCAGTTTAAATTCA
This sequence comes from Galagoides demidoff, assembly GCA_963574575.1. NCBI lineage: Eukaryota > Metazoa > Chordata > Mammalia > Primates > Galagidae > Galagoides > Galagoides demidoff. The sequence goes on along the minus strand of CAUYQV010139836.1, from coordinate 2,836 downwards.
GGGTTTTTTTTTTTTCTTTTTTAGAGACAGGCAGGGTCTCCGTGGCACTACAGGTACATGCCACCACCCCCAGCTAATTTTTTTCTTTTTTTTTTTTTTTTTTGATAGGAGCCTCCCCATGTTCAAGCTGATCTCAAACTCTTGGCCTCAACCAATCCCCCCACTTTGGCCTCCCAAAGTGCTAGGATGATAGGTGTGGGCCACCACACCCCACCTAAATTCAGTTTGCCACTGCAATAAAAGCATCCCATTGGGTTCAACATCTCTCTGCCCTGGTATTTTGCTTCTTTTGTTGGTGGTGTTGTTTAACTTAACTCATTTGACACTGCCAAAATGTTGTGATCTGGGCTTCAACCATTCCCTTTTAGTCACCCTGGGTGCCTGGGAGAGCAAGCATGGAAACGCACGGCAGCGGCACTTTACGGCTGATCCAAGGTCATTCCTCCTTTATCACTGGCAGCCTCCTTTCATACAGGCCTCTGTAACCTAGGTTGGGACTGTTTACCTTTATGCTAAGCTTGCACTCCATCAAAACATTGCATCTTTAATTACCCACTTACTCCTTATGGAGAACTCTGGCACCTCAGGTAAAATATACCCTGACTTGGAGCCCAGCCCAGACTGCCGTGACTTTTCCAGGCCTGGCGCTTAGGACACATCTATTAAGAGAAAGAATCAAATATCTGCAACAGCACTTTGTACTCCTTCTCATCCCTTTTTTTGACAGCTCCATTCCAATTCTTTTCACGTGCTCTATTGGCCATGCCTGCTCCCTAAACATTAGCATTTCCCCAGGTTTAAGTGACACATAGTAATGCCTATTCTAATTAGATCCACAGAAATCAAGTGCTCCGTCCAAATCCCTAGTAGTAAAATTAGGCTTGAAATTCAACTTTCTAAAGTCCAGGAGAGAGCTTGGTTAATTTTAATAACTGATAGGATTGTCCATAATAGCCTTCATTGGCCAAACTCCATGGAAAACTTCATATTTAATTCTGGAGATGACATTTAAAGCAGAATGTTGATGCACAAATACATTCTAACAGTGAAGAAGGCATTATCAGGTGGGGAAAGTAAAGGGATTAGGAATGCTCTGTCTTGAGAAAAATATTCTTAGAAGAGAGTAGACAACAGTCTCAAATATCTAAATGTCTGGGCTGTGTAAAGGAAATAAGATTTATTTCATGCAATTGGCAGGGCTGCCCAGTGGCTCGCACCTGTGATCCCAGTACTTTGGGGGGCGAAAGTGGTAGGATTGCTTCAGGTTAGGAGTTTGAGACTAGCTGGGCAACACAGCAAGACCCCTGTCATTACAAAAAGATTAAAAATAATTAGTCAGACCAGCAGTGCTGCATCCCTGAAGTCCCACACTGGGGAGGCTGAAGCAGGAGGATCACCTGAGCCCAGGAGTTTGAGGCTACAGTGAGCTATAATCACGCCACTGCACTCCAGTCCAGCCTGGGTAACACTGTGAGAGCCTGTCTCCAGAAACAACAGTAAATAAAAGTTAAAAGGAACAATTAAGTCAATCTGGGTTAAATACATAATAAATGAGATTTTCAATCATTAGAATTGTTCCCAAATGTAACAGGTTGACTTGTGAGGTAAGGAGCTTGTGTTTGTAAAAAATGTCAAGTAGCAGTTAGATGCCAACCTACCTGGGATACTGGAGATACACACTCTGGAACTCATCAGGCAGCTTTTAACATTCCAGATCTTTTTTTAAATTCTTGAATGTATCTCAAGTGAAATGCAATCAGTAAAATCTTAATTGGCGCCTTCTCAAACTTAAGTGTGTAGAAGAATCACCTGGAGATCTAGTTAAACTATACATTCACGGCCGCACCTTGTCACAGATTGTATTTTAAGAAGTCCAAAATGGGGCCCCCAAATTTGGCTTTTTAATGAGATCCAAAAAGATGCTGATTCTGCCGGTTCAAGAGTCATGCTTTTAATAGCCTGGCAAAGCATAATTTATTAGATATGTTTGGAAGAGATGAAAGAAAATTGAAAGGCTTTAAAAGCAAAATGAAGTGAAAAAGTAATGTATACTTGGCATACATATAGGAAATAAGATAGTGTGATGACTACTTCAAAGGAAAAAGAATCCTTCCAAAATATAGGCCAAATCTACCCAACAGTGTGAAAACATTTGGAAAGGAAATTAATTAGTACATATGGCTGTGGGTGTTCATTTCTAACCATACCAAACATTTCATCAAAATCTTTCTTTCAAACATTTGGTTAAGTAATTCCAAAAAGATGATGCCATTTAATCATCTTCTGTTTGGGGGTGAGGTACCCACTCAACCTCTTTTGCTAATCTCTAAGGCCACCTTGAGCAACTCTAGCCAAACTTCTAACACAAACCAGGGTGAGCTTGTCAGAAGTAAAGGAAAGTTGTTTGGGACAAATAGTACAATTCAGTTCGTGAATGTCTTTATTCTTGAGGTGGAGATCTGAGGCAATCAACTTAAAATATAAGCTCCTCAATGGCAAGTTCAAAGGAAATCCTACCCTATCCACCTTTCAGGGTTCATCCTAAATTGCACTCCAACATTAAATCCTTCCTGATTCCATCAACAGACTGGAAATCCTAACTTCACTTTCAGATCTCTTAAGATATTACCTACTAATTCTGACTTTTTTTTTTTTTTTTTGAGACAGAGCCTCAAGCTATCCCCCTCGATAGAGTGCCATGACATCACAGCTCATAGCAACCTCCAACTCCTGGGCTCAAGCGAGTCTCCTGCCTCCGCCTCCCAAGTAGCTGGGACCACAGGCGCCCGCCACAACGCCCGGCCATTTTTTGGTTGCAGCCATTATTGTTGTTTGG
>CAUYQV010139835.1:0-35351 GCA_963574575.1 Galagoides demidoff | reverse complement strand
TAGGTGTGGTTTGTGTTTTGATTATGCTTCATAACCAATCAGTAAGAATGGCACGCCAAAGCACCGTGCCTTCCCGTGTCCACACTCTGGCGTAGTCTTCTCCCACACTAAACCTGGGGGTCAAATCAAGAGGATGCAGTGGAAGTGACATCGTGTGAGCCCCGAGCCAGGGTCATAAGGAGTCTTATACCTGCCTTCTTGGGCTCTTGGAACACACATTCTGGGGAAGCAAGCCACCATGCAGGAAGGCCAGCTGTCCTGGGACCATTGTACTAGGGGGAACTTAAACCCTCAGGGAGAGGCTGTCTGGAGACATGACGGTGTCCAGCCAGCTGTTCCCAGCTTAGATACCAATTATGTGAGTGATGAAGCCACAATGGGTTTCTAGCATAGTTGAGTCTGCAGATGACCTCAACCCCAGCCACCAGCTGACTGCAATGAAAACCCAAGAAAGAACTACCTGGCTGAGACCAGTCAATCCTCATATAAGTTTAATGTATATAGTTTAAGAGAACCATGAGAGAGAATAATAAATCACCATATAAGCCAGAAATTTGGAAGTGGTTTGTCATGCCAGAACATTGTATGTCACATATATTCTTTTGTCTGCATCAAACCTTACAATTTTTTTTTCTTTTTTTTTGGCTAAGGCTGGGTTTGAACCCACCACCTCCAGCATATGGGGTCAATGCTCTACCCTTTTAAGCCACAGGTGCTGCCCTACAATTTTTTTTTTCAAAAATAAGATTATTAAAATCAGTTGGAATCAGATTGAGCTTCAGATCCCAGCTCAGCTACTCCTAGGCTCTGTGGTCTTGACTAAGTCACTTCACTTCTCTAAGAATCAGTTTTCTTATCTGAGACATGGAGAAAGTAATGGTTCTTATCTCATAGGTAGGTTGAGAGGCTCAAGAAAAAATACAGACTTTATATATTATTATCCAAGAAGAAAGTAAGGACATTACAAATTGCAGGGTCCAGACCACCCCATACAAACTTGCTTCCAGCGGATTTAAAGAGGAAAGAAAAAAGCTTTTGTAAATGAGAAGGTGGATTATAGCTCAAGAACCCCAGTGAGTATTCATGGGGAACAGGATTCAGCTGGAACAAGTGACTATAAAGTTTCTCCCCACTCTGTGGTTTTATGAAGATTCATCGATTTCCTGCAGTTTATTTCAGGTCTAAAGCTTGTGAATTCAAGTTTTTCAGATAGATTTCCCTTGTTATTTCCCTAATTTTAGCATCGTCTCTGTTCTTGGTGTTCTTCTCATGTGGAGATCTTTGCCTTGGGCTGGCTCATCTCATGGCAAGTGACAGCAAAAAACGTAGGGGTAATTCAGTCAGTTCACCTGATGGCTGGTTAGTACTTCTTATAGCAGGAAGGAGGCAAGGAAAGAAACCTCAGGCTGAATATAATGTTCTTTCTGCAGGGTCTGAAGTCTGCAGAGAGAAGCTGGACAAGCGATGTTAAGAAGCAATCTTGTTGGAAAGATGATCATGCCCTGTGAGGGGGTGCAATAGGACCTTTGAGCGTCCCACCAACATCTTCAAAATATAACGCAAGCCAATCTCTGCCCTTTCCCATTTAGCACAGTTCACAAGCAACACAATTCAGGAGGATTAGCAAAACGCCAGCCAGGAGGAGAGCATTGTTCTGAAGAGCTTGTTGCCTGTGGAGCTTGTGAACCACAAAACATCAACATCGACATTGGCTGGAGAAGATCCAAGGGGAAGCAGAAATGGCGTGACTGCAGCTTGTGCAGGGGCGAGGCTCTGTATCTGCAGACCCCGGAGCTCACATGAATCAGAGGATGGCTTCTGTCTGTTCTCCACTCCTGCCAGGGAGGAACAAAAAGAATGGAGTTATAATGCAGCAGGAGGTATATGGGTTAAAGGATGGAGTTACAATCCAGCAGGAGGTATATGGGTTAGATGAGCTCCAGAGGTCTCTTTAAGCTTGCATTCAGTGAACACTGTGGCTTTCTTATCTCTGAGAAAGGGTAGCATTTAAAAAAAAAAAACAAAAAACAAACTTCATGTATTTTTTTAAAAAATTGTGCTTGTGAAATATTTGCTGGAACTTCATAAATGTCTTTGCTTTAAAAATTGTTTTCTAACTACAGTTAAATGTTCAGATTTACTAGAGAGCTGCTGAAGAACTGTGCTTTATTTATTTACTTACATAATCTTTCTCTTTACAGATTCCTTCTTTCTTCCACGGAATTTTGAGAAGAAAATATAAGTCATTTCTCTTTTAAGAAGTCTCTTTACTCCTACTAGTCTTCTGTGATGTTTAGGGCAATCCTGAAGGTCCGTAGGCAGAGTAAAGCCTCCAGCCGAAACGTCAAGGTAGGATATTTTTGGTACATACCTAGCAGGTTCTTGTATTGTCTAGCCATGTGTAATATCTACAAGACTGTTATTATTCTCACTTTCCTTGGATGCAAATATGAACACATATCTCATTGGACTTTTCTAATAAATTTCAATGCATTAAAATTTTTTGAAACAATTTTACTTACAGACAAATGGCAAATACAGTATAATATTTTTTTTCTGGAACCACTTGAGACTAACTTGTTGACCCGAGATACCATAATCCCCAAATACTTTAGTTTGAAGTAATATTCCTACCAAACAACAACACAAGTACCAAAATCAAGAGATCAAAATTGGTATTTTTACTACCATCTAATTCTCAGATCCCATTCAGGTTTGCCAACTATCCCAAGAGGTACTTTGTAGCCAAAGGATCTAGTTCAGAATCAAGTGTTGCCAATTAGTTGTTATGTATGTTTAGTTGCCTTCAGTTTGGAACCGTTTTCCGTCTTTCCTTACCTTTTGTGACCTTGACGCTTTTGAAGATTACATGGTAGTGTTTTTTGTTTTGTTTTGTTCTCTAACAGAATGACTCCCAGTTTCTTACCTTGTAATTAGAGTCATGTTATACATATTGGCAAGAAGAACACCATAGAGATGTTTTGTTCTCATTGTATCCTATTAGATGGAATGTGACTTTCATTTGTCTGATTAGCTGATAATGTTGACTTAGATCACCTGATTAAAGTGATAACTGTCAGTCTTCTCTATTTATATATTTTTCCATTTTAATAAATGTCTTGTGGGGAGATACTGTAAGCTATATAAATATCCTCTTCCATATCTAACTTCCTATTTATTTATTTTTATGTGGATTGTGGGTTCCTGTTTTTATAAATCCATTTTATAATCAATGGATTATAATGTCACTATTTTTATTTTGGTAGTCAAATTGTCTTAGATTTAACTAGTGGGATCCCCTAAGATATATCCATGTCCTTCCAATGTGTCTTTGTTACTCTTTTAGGACTTACTTCATAGCATGACAAGATGTTCTAGGCTCTTCTTGTCCTTTCCCACCCTAACCCTGGAATCAGCCATTTCTCTAAGGACTGTAGTTCCTTTTCATGGAGAATGGTATTTAGAAACCAAGATTTGGTTGCGAGGTGCACTCATTGCTTGTGCTGTGTTGTTGCTTCCAGCAATTTCAGACTTTCAAGCCCTTCCTTTTTATATTTAAAGAAAATTATCTGAATATCACGTGTGTTGCAAATAGCTGTTCACAGTTTGAGGTTTTTCTTGGACTTTATTTACAATGATTTTTGCTATGCAGAAATAACTGATCCTTTTGTAACCCAATTTATCAATCTTTTTTTGTTTTTCTTCTGGTATTTATTACTTATCCATTCAGACTACAGAGTTATAAACATATTTTCAATATTTTCTTCTAGCTCTTTCACAGAAAAATATTTTAAGTCTTGAAATGTAGATACTTACATGCTAGTAAAAAAAAAAATGTGTTTCATCTGGAGTATAAAGCTGCATGCAACAGACTTACTCACTGCTGAGGAAAACTAAGGCCAGATCCAAGTTTTCAGATATATAAGTATTTTGTGAACAGCTCTAGAACCTTCTTATCCAAACTCATGGTTTCTTGCCTTAGTTGACCATTACCATTACCTTGGGAGATTTTTTTATCAGGCATACTCAGACCCAGTATCTACTACACAAAGTAATTGAATCAGGACTGCTGGGTAATGATGTTTTTTAATGCTTAGCAGATGATTTTAATGTGCTGCCAAGACTGAGAATCACTTATTAATTTATACATCTTCACAGCTGCCTAAAATTCTACCACTAGGAGTAACTGCTTTCTTTGAAGTAGGCAATTCCTTTTACATTATTTTCTTTTAAAACATAAACTCAGCACATCAAGTATCTAATAATTTAGTGCTAAAAGGAAGACGACCACTAAGATGAGGCGTGTGCAGAAACTGTACATGCAGCTCACCCATTCGCCTGTGCTGGCTGTGCACACAGGGCAGCAGCTCTGTAAGGAGGTGATATGAGGGGAACAAGAGGCAGCTTCGCGTTCAGAATGATCTCGAGGGGAAGCCTAGCAATATATCTGGACTTCTTTAAACTAAGAACCACCTGGAAGGTACGTGATAGTAAAAATACTTCAAAGACTCTTAGTTTCCCTTTTTATAAAAATGAGGCTGATACTAATACCTATTTCATGGGATGGTTGTGAGAATTAAGTCAGATCATAAAGGTAGCTCTTTACATGTACCTGACACAGCAACTAGTAAGTGGCTGCCTTTAAGTAAGGAATAGTTGCTCTCACTCTCTCTAACTGGTACTACTTTTTCTTTCTTTTTTTTTTTTGACAGAGAGACTCTGTCACCCTGGGTGGAGTGCCATGGCATCATAGCACACAGCAACCTCAAACTACTAGGCTTAAGCAAAGTAATCCTCCTTCCTCAGTCTCCTGAGTAGGTAGGACTACAGGCACCCACCACAATGCCCAGCTAATTTTTAACTTTTTTTTTTTGTAGAGGCTGCATCTCGCTCTTGCTCAGACTGTTCGTGAACTCCTGAGCTAAGTACTCCATCCACCTCAGTCTCCCAGAGTGCTAGGATTATAGGCATGGCCACTGTGTCTGTTCCCTGGTACCACTTCTAACCAATAACTTTTAACATTTTCTGCATGAGCTAAGCTGTATGTTTGATTAGATTTGCTTCTTAAGTGGCCTATACATGCTATTTAGCAATATCATTATTTAAAACTAGTCTTAAAATAAGCATTTTGAGCTGAGACAAGATTTTTTTTTTTTTTAGAATAAGTATGCAGGCTTGGTGCCTGTGGCTCAAGTGGCTAAGGCGCCAGCCACATACACCTAAGGTGGCAGGTTCGAATCCAGCCCGGACCCGCCAAACAACAATGACAGCTGCAACCAAAAAATAGCTGGGCAACTCTGGTCCCAGCTACTTGGGAAGCTGAGGCAGGAGCCTAGCTTGAGCCCAGGAGTTGGAGGTTGCTGTGAGCTGTGATGCCACAGCACTCAATCCAGGGGGACAGCTTGAGGCTCTGTCTCAAAAAAAAAAAAGTAGAATAAGTATGCATTTCTGGGGGAAAATCCAACAGGAAAAAAACTATACTTACAAGATATTAATTTTAAATAGTTAAATTACTCAGACTAATTGTTGGAATTATATTAAGATTATGAATAAGTCCAAAGTTGTAGATATGCTATAATTGTTTATTGCATGAAAATTCCAAAGCTGTAACTTCTGCACTATCCCGTGTAAGCATCACATGTAGTACATTTGGAAAATAGTAATGTTAGAACATGAGGTAGTCACGGATGTTACTGAATATAGGACTTTATTATGGTGTTTAATATTATAAATAAAATATTAGCCGACTTTATTTTACCTGATGCATGTTAAGAGTCAACCGACCTTATGACAGTTTGAAATAATAGAAAAGGTATCTCAGAAATAGGCTCAGAATTATATTGCCTGAGGCATGCACAATTTCCTGTCGTGTCATGTAAAATGAATATGAAGTGCATCCTTAATAAGCAGAAACAAAAACTGATAGCCCTTATGAAGAGGGAATTCTCTTAAGCATTATATATATATGAAAAATCTATCAACACAGTTCTTTTATTTAAAGGAAATTGATGGTTTAAGTAAACTGTACTTATACAGCCATCAATTCTCTTTATAAAGATCTTCCACGGGGAAATTTTTGCACCTGTTAATCAGTTCCAAGACACAGTCAGTTGAAGGGGCTGGTATTGATGCCTAAACCAGGCCGCGGGTTGGGGAGGTAGGGAGACTATCAGAGCCATTTGCTTTAATTTGCCAGTACATTGTTATTAGGCATCCAGGATGAGTTAGCTCTCTGTTAGGGACTGAAGTAACTCAGAGATTGTTCGATCTAATAATGTCTGTATGAAATATTAGAAAACAATAAATATTTTTTAAATCAATAGGAATTATTCATTTAGATTGAAATAGTCAAAGAAAGCTTTGTGAGATCTTGGGTCTTAAAAGTGCTTGAACATATGGAGGTTAAGAAGAGAGGAAGGAGGCATTCCAGGAAGGACTGTATGTCAATATGAATAGAGGCAAGTAATGTGTGGGGACTACACTCTTTAGTTATTGCTGTGTAACAAATCATCTCCCAACTTAGTGATTGAAAACAAAGGCCATTTTATGTTCTCTGTTGTTCTAGGGCTCCACTGAGTGGTTCCACTGATCTGGGCCGGGATAGATGGATTTCAGTGAGCTGCAGGAGTCAACCCCATGGGATGGGCTGGTCTATAAAAATTCGCTTATACGTTAGGCTTGTTGGCTGGTCGTTGGCTGGTCATGTGCCTTAGCTCACCTCTATGGAGTCTTTCATCCTCCAGCTGGCAGTCCGTCCTTCCTTTCCTCACATGGGAGAGACATAGGAAAGCAAGAGCAGAAGTGTGCCAGTCTCTTGAAGCCTACACTCAAACCAGGGTCACTCTCATTCCTACCACATTCTACTGGTAAAAGCATATCACAAGCCCATCTTGGATTCAAGTGGTGGAGAACTAGCCTATACCTTTTAATACAAGGAGCCATAGGTCATTCTGCAAAGGGCATGGATATAGAGAGGGCCCAATTTTGCAGTCTTCCTTATGGGTCAACTAACTAAAGTAGAGAGGCTATGAAAAAAATAAAAAAATTCTCTAGGAAGATTAGTTTGGAAATAGCCCACACATGTTTAGAAGTTATGGAGACTGAAATTAAGGAGCTAGGGGGCAGCATAAGCAATCCTGGTGGGATATTAGGACCATGACAAGGAGGTAGGCAGTTTTATAATCGTTTTTATTTGTTCTGTTAAAAGTAACTACAAAATAAGTGGTTTCATCTCTTTGAAAACATTTTGGGACATTTTTGAATTGATCTTGGCTCACTGCCATATGCTTCTGAGTTGTGTCTTTTCCTGTTCATATCTTAGGGCTGCAGTCTGTCCTTCGTCTTTGGCTGATCACGAGCGCGCAGCATTGTGCTGACTCCCCAAAACAGTACCATATCCAGAAAATCTGCTGGTGTGAGCACTTTGGGTGCACATTCATCAGCATTCAGCTGTTCGACAACCGAAAGATTTTTTTTATGGTGTTTGCACTCTCCTGAGCTGAAAGTTTCCCAGAAGATTTGAAACAAATTCCAATCCTGGTTTCTTGGATACAGTAGCAGTTTCAAGTATCCTTACTCAAAAACTGGACCTGTCAAGCACCTTGCTTCATTCTTTTGTAGACGGGCCTGTCTCAACACGATGTCATCAACTATAACCTGCCAAACATCATCGTGAATTATCCTTAACTTAGAGCTGTCAATGATGGGTATTATTGCTTCTGGCAACTATAGACTCCCATCAGGTCAAATAGGAGACGTATATTTATAAAAATCCTAAGATTTATGGAACAACTTTTATAAGACTTATACAAATTAAATACCAGGCTTATTTTTGAAAAGTACTTTCTATTTCTTTAGGAAGTACTGAAGAAAAAATTAATCATTGAGTTAGGACTTGAAGACATCTTAAGAGGTCACTCTGAGAATACTTGTCTTAGAAGAGAAAAATTAGTTAATACCAAGTAAAGATTTCAGATACTCATCATACTTTCCAAATTGATTAAAAAATTTATTGCTTTAATAACTCAAAGTTCAATTGTTATTACCTACCCCGATATTCCTTTCAAATGGCCACATTGTTTTGTTCTAATGATTTTGCTTTTCCAAAGACTGTAAATCTTATATGCAAAGATTTAATTGCTTCCTCTGAAGGAAGGAGGAGATGATGGAAACGCCTGGTGCGGAGCTCCAGAAAAACAAAGCATTTATCTCTATTTCTGTCTGTTGAGATGTTTTAAGGTTAATAATTGGGAATTGCTCATTTTAAAGCCACACTGCATTAAAAAAAAGGACACGTGCTTCCTGCTGATAGGATTTTCAGACTGCCTAGAATTTATTATAATTTTGTGAGAGAAAAATCTTAATAGCTCAGTGATCAAATACGTTATAAAATAATTTTAGAAAATCCAAGTATTTATAATTTTTCTAATTGTTCCTTGTAAATTTCACTTTCCCCTCTTGCACGGTTAGGCGATCAGGATTTAGAATTTTAAATTGAAGCTTTCATTCATTTTACAGCAGCATGATGAACATTTTATCTTCCCTGGGAATTATTATTTCCAGAGGTAATAAGAACAGTCATCTGTTATATGGTTTGCATTTCTTGAGTTGTTTTCTGTGCTTTTTGTTGTCAGCTTAGCAAAAATTAATTAGATTAATTCCCTAAGTTGTAGAGAATATTATTAGATATCAATTAAGTATTCAGAAATGGTTATTTTAGATAGCTTTTATTTTTATAGACTAATATAAAAAGAAAGTAAACCTATCTAGATTCATCTGTTTTAATGCTAAGTCTTCCTCATACACCCTAATATCTGTTACTATCTTCAATTTTATAGAAATCTAATCTAGTAAAAAGATGTTTATATGTATTTTGAATAAAATTTTAGCTGGCCTGAAGCATTATTTTCCTATTTCTTTCTTTATCTGCATTTTCAAATAAGCCTATATACTGGTATAGCCTCAGGGAGAAAAAAAAGAAAGAAAATTATGTACCTAAGCAATGGGTGGCCAATACAAAAGGTTTTGCTAGGTGCCCATTTCTTCTCAGTATTCAGTCTTACTCCAGAGATACCAACTTCAAACTCACCTCTTTCAAAATTTTGCAACAACTATTTCACTTATATTTAAAATAAAAGAGTATTGGTAGACATTTCCCAGTCTACCTTGCAATTAATTGTAGCCAAGTTAGAGCTCATCTTAGTGGAATATGACCATAAGTGATGTAAGCCACTTCCAGGCCTATCAAAAATGTCCTGTGTACTATCCTCCCCATCCTTTAAAAAAAAAAAAATCAGTGACAGGGTCTTGCTCTGTCACACAGACTAGAGTGCAGTGGCATGAGCATAGCTCACTGTAATCTTCAATTCCTAAATTTGAGGGATTCTCCCATTTCTGCCTCCCAAAGTGCTGGGATTATAGGCAAGAACCACTGTGCCAGCCTCCACATACTATTGTTAACTTCAGGTTGAGTGGCAGGGACTCCAGGACTCCTTGGAGGAAAGTTGATCTCAAGAATTGCTGTTGGACTGATGCATAAACAATAAACTTACTGTATAAACACAGAGATTTAGGGGGTGTTTTCTTAATAGCGTTGGCCTACCCTGACTGATCTACATTTCTTGACCTACCACAAAATTATTTTTTTTACTGCATATCTTCTAGTAGCTTGCCAATAAAAAGATAGAAAGGTACATGGTGGTAAACATTTCTAAATAATTACATTTTTGGGCTCGGTGCCTGTGGCTCAATCAGCTAAGGCGCCAGCCATGTACACCTAAGGTGGCGGGTTCCAATCCCCAGCCTGGGCCCGCCAAAACAACATGATGGCTGCAACCAAAAAATGGCCCGGCGTTGTGGCGGGCACCTGTGGTCCCAGCTACTTGGGAGGCGGAAGCAGGAGACTCACTTGAGCCCAGGAGTTGGAGATTGCTATGAGCTGTGATGCCATGGCACTCTACCCAGGGGGATAGCTTGAGGCTCTGTCTCAAAAAAAAAAAAAAATTACATTTTTGAAAATGTCTTTTTAATTCTCACATGATGTAATAATTTGACAAAGTTTAAATACGTTGTTTCCTTCAAAATTTCAAAGGCTTTCTTTCAAGTTCCAGTATTTCTTCCTTTTTTCCCTTCCTTTTCTCTGTAGTCTTTTTCTAGAATTCTTTTATTCTCTTGTTAGACCTCTAGGCTTAATCAACTTACAGTTCTTTTTTTTTAATAATAGAGCAGGACTGATATTTATTTTGTTTGTTTGTTTGTTTGCTGTTTTTGGCTGGGGCTGGGTTTGAACCCACCACCTCCGGCATAGGGGGCTGGCGCCCTACTCCTTTGAGCCACAGGCCCAACTTACAGTTATTTTCTTTCCTACTTTTCATCTAATTATCTTTTGGTTCAGCTTACTTTATTTCTTTATCATCTTTATCTCTGCCCTTCATATTTTTAATTTCCAAGAAATATTTTCATCTGCTGATAATTCTCCATCATTTTTTATGAATAAAACACACAGTATCTTCTCTGTCTTCTCTGAAGATGTTAATGCCAGACTTTTAAGCTCCCCCTGCCCCACTCCCCAGCTTTTTGCATTTGTTTGTGTCCTCCAGGTTTAGTTTTCCTGTTTACCTTATTTTTTCTTTTACATTGAAAAATTTTGTCAAATACCTAGTGGTCCTTAGATGTCTTCATAATTAGGAATAAAATTCTAAATGTCTGGTTGATTTAATTTTTTTTCGGTATTTGATTCTTAAATATTTGACAGATTGTTCTGCAGATCATCCGACAGTCTCAGTGATCAGGATATTCAGTATGGTTGGTTGCCATATTGTTTTTCATGTAATGTTTCAGCCATTTTTATTCCCCAAGAAAGAGCATGTCATTTCCAGTATGTGTCTTTTAGCCTCTGCTACTGTTTGAGAAAATTCAAAAGCAGTTTTCTAAAAATTCATCATTAGCTTGGCGCCTGTGGCTCAAGCAGCTAAGGTACCAGCCAGATACACCTGAGCTGGTGGGTTCAAATCCTGCCAAACAACAATGACGGCTGCAACCAAAAAATAACCGGGTATTGTGGCGGGTGCCTGGGAGGTGGAGGCAGGAGAATTGCTTGAGCCCAGGAGTTGGAGGCTGCTGTGAGCTGTGATGTCACAGCACTCTACCCAGGGCGACAGCTTGAGGCTCTGTCTCAAAAAAAAAAAAAAATTATCATCCAATTTAATAAAATTTTGTTCTAAAGTGAATATTGCATGACTTTAAATGTAGCTGCATTAACAATAGAGGTTTGCTTCACAGATGTGCTTTGTTTCACAAAGTCTTGCCAACTGTGATAGTTTCACTGATATCCCAAGAAACAATAGACACTGATGGTGGGGTTCATGGCTAATATTCGTGGCTATAAATCCATATTTCAAATAGTTTTTCTCGTAATTTTGGTTAGTTTTTAATTAACTTGGAGTCAGCTCTTGGAATCATGGTTTCAACTTCCCTGCGGAGGAATTTTCATGGCCCCATTATGGTTCACTTGTATTTATATTCCTAATATTATTTTTGATTAGTAATTTGTATATTAGATTTCTTTTACGCTCCTTGTCCATTTTAGGAAGGTGAGTTAACACTAGATAGTGTAATTCAAATGACTACTGAACAATACATTGTAACTGCAATACAGGGCTGTGAGTTGCAATTTGACAGAGGAGAAAAGGTGCTGCATCAAGGCCTCCGAGTCATCGAACGCCACGCCTCCTGCAGGGCCTCTGAGTCATCGAATGCCACGCCTCCTTCAAAATACCTTACAGGGTTCACCCCTCAGGCCTAAAGCAGGCAGAGTCAGTGAAGGTGCCAGAATGTTTCGGCATATTTTCTTAGCAAAGTTTAGTGTCCTATCTTTTAGTATAAAAAATTCATTTAACAATAAGTTCTATAACATTTTCTTCCCTCCTGTGGAATGTTTTCATGTCCATTCTGGTGACTAGTACGCTCTAAAGTGGTGATTTTCAACTGGTGTGCCACAGGGTACACTGGTGTGCTGTGAAAATTTTTAAAGACCATTAATTAAATTATTTTTGAACGAAGTTCAGAACACAGTAAGAACATTTCTTTTACTGATTTTTTTTTTGTAACAACATAATTTAAGTGTGCTAAGGAAGTTTAACTATAGGTTCAAGGGTGCTATGAGATAAAAAAAATTTTTTTGAAAATACTGCTGTAAACTCTTGCTGTCTCTTGTGTTGGTCCCTGGGCCAGGGTCATCCAGAAGCCTGTTAGGAAGGCAGCATTTTGGCCCCACCTGAAACTTACTGCATCTGGACTCGTCATTTTAGCAGGACCCCCTAGGAGAATCATCTCTGCTTTGAAGTGAGAAAAGCACTGACTGTTCTAGACTAAGCTTCTGCCTTGGGGTAGATGCCTGGATGCCGGCATTCTGAACACTGGCTGGGGTTTGAAGGGCCGCCCTCCGTTGTGCAGTCCTCCATGGCGTTCTGAACACGGGCTGGGGTGTGAGAGCCGCCCTCTGTTGTGCAGCCCTCCACTTCATGGCCTTGCTCTCAGCTCTATGCTTCACTCTCAACAGTGGCCCTCTCCAGGTTCTCCCAACCCCCCAACTTTTCTTGGTCAATTTCTTCAGAATTGAAATTTCCCTGGAGGCACTATGGTTTCTCAAGCCTCGGTACCTTCACAGAGACTCTTTCTACTTTCCTCTGCCTAAAATTTCCTGCCACCCCTCTCTCCCTCACATAGCCAATGCCTGTTTCTCCTGCCCGGTTCCAATGGCAGGTCTCAGGAACATTTTCTCTGGCTTTCCTCCTTCACCACCCCTTACCACCACAAGCCTGTGAACAAGGGAAATACCTCTTTGGGGGCACTCATATCACCCATGCTTCCCTCCATCTTTGCTCAGGGCTTGGTCATTGCTACCTGATCTCTCTCTTCAACTGAACTGGGAGCACTAAATGGCCTTTACTTCCCCAGTAGTTAGCACAAAGCCAGGCACATATTGGAGGTTCTTATGAAATATCTGTCAAATGAAAGAGTGTTTCCGAATTAACTTGAAACAGCCCTCTTCCCCTACAGCTGAAGTGCAGATACCCTCTCAGTGTCTTCATTGATGCTCCGCAGTGTGGAAAATTTCTCCGGGTTTCTTTTGCTCTGGTTGGAATGTCTGCTCTCCCTGGTTTCTGATGTGCTGCCTTATATGTGGAGTTGGTTTCTCAGCTTGGACCCCATGGATTGAAGCCAGTTAGCCTGTCTGTCTAATTTTATTTTCCATCTTGACCCCAAGTGCTGTTTTTGCCATAATTTCAGTACCTGTCAGTATGCTTTTGTTATTTCAAGAATGTAATAGGAAGGAAATATCAAATATCACCTTTGGGGATTGGCTTATTTTTTTACTTAACATGAAAAACTGATGGATGTTCATCTAGTTGTTACACGCATCAGTAGCTCATTCCTTTTTATTGCTAAGTAGTAGTCTTTGGTATGGCTACATTCCATGGTTACCTCTTCACCCAATGAAGGACATCTGGGTTATTTCCAGCTGGGGCTATCATGAAGAAAGCTGCCATATATACTTGTGTGCAACTGCTTTCTTTACTGGGATAAATGCCCAAGAGTGCAATTTCTAGGTTATATGGTAGTTTCACGTTCTCTCTCTTATTTTGTTTTTTAAGAAAGGCTGGTTTCCACAGTTAATATATCACATTCCCACCAGCAATATACGAGTGACTCAGTTTTTCTACATCCTTCTCAGCATTTGTTGTTGTCACTGTGGTTTAGTTCAGCCATTCTGATCATGTATAGTGATATCTAATTGCCGTTTTAATTTGCATTTCTCTAATGGCTAATGATGCTGAACATCTTTTCATGTGTTTATTTGCCATATGTATATCCTCCTTGGTAAAATGTTTCTCCATATTTTTTGCCAGTTTTCTGATAGAATTGTTTGCTTTTTTAATTCAGTTTTGAGAATTCTTTACATAGTCTAGATATGAACACTGTGTCAGATATGTGATTTGCCAATATTTCCCGAGTGCCTGTGATGAGTCTTTTCATCTTCTTAATAAGGACTTTCATATAGTACATATTTTAAAATTTTGATAATGCCCAATTTATCAATTTTTTTAAATACATCATGCTTTTGGTATCAGGACGAAGAAGATTTTACCTAGTCCTGGTGAAGATTTTCTATTTTTTTCTTAAAAGTTTTACATTCTATACTTGAATGTGTTGAGATGTAAGACTTAGGTTAAGTTTCTTCATTTTTTTTTTTTAAATGACCAATGTCGAGTTGACATTTGACATTGTATTATTATTTGAACAGACTGTCTTTCTTTCATTGATTTTCTTTTGCAACTTTGTCAAAATCTATTGGGCATATTTGTGTGGATTTATTTCTGAGATCTCTATTGTGTTCCATTGATAATTTCTTAAAACAGGCTGATTTCTCCCATTTTTTTCTTCTTTTTCTCAAAATTATTTTAGCTATACTAGTTCATTTGCATTTCTATGCAAAACTGCAAATAATCTTATACTATATATTTACAAAAATATTCCTGAGATTTTGATAGGAATTGTGTCAAATCTATCAATTTGGGAAGAATTGGTATCTTTACTATTTTGACTTTTCTTATCCATGAACACTGTACTTCTTTCCACTTATTTAGTTTGATGATGCCTTACATCAGCATTGTGTAGATTTTAGCATGTAAATCATGTACATGTCTTGTTAAATTTGCACCTAATTTTTTTAACTATTATAAAACTGTTATTTTCAATTTCAGTGTCTATTACTAGTAAATAGAAATACAATTAGTATTTGTATGTAGATTCTGTATGCTGCCGCATTGCTGATTACACTTATTCTAGAAGATTTGGGTTTTGAAGGGGGGGGATTAGAATGATAAATTTTCTATCCAGACAGTTATGTCTTCTGTAATAGTAACAGTTTTGTTTCTTTTCTTCTGATATAGATTCCTTTTATTTCCTTTTCTTGCCTTATTGCTTTAGCTAGAATTTAAATTTTTACATGGACTATCAATGGTAAAAGCAAACTCTTGCAATTTAACGTTAAATATTAGGTTGGTCATAGGTTTATCAAACTGAGTAAATTCCCCTCTATTTTTATTTTTCTGCAAGTTTTTATCATGAACTATCATTGAAGTTTGTCAAATGATTTGTTCTGCATTGATTTATTTTATCATGTTATAGTTTGCTTCTTTGGTTAATATAGTGCATTACATCAAATTAATTATATTGAATGATTTTCTGATATCGAATATCTTACATGCCTGGAATAAATCTCACTTATGGTGTAAAATTCTTATTTAAATATTGAGGAGTTTCATTTGCTAATGTTCTGTTAAAAAGGTCTGCATTATATTCATGAAGGATTTGGTCTGCAGTTTTCTTGTTTTGTACTGCCTTTGTTTGGTTTTTATATCAGAGTAATATTAGCTTCATCAAATAGATTGAGAAATATTTTCTGGTATTCTACATTCTGGAAGATATTGTGTGGAATTTGGTGTTAATTCTTCTTTAAACATTTGGTAGAATTCTTCAGTAGAGCCATCTAGGACTAGATAATTCTTTTTGTTTTGTTGGTGATATTTAAAATTATTAATTTATGAATTTAATTCCCTTTAATAATATTTAAATCATTTCATATTGGATGGATAATGGGGAGTTTAAGAAATTTATCTATTTTATCTAAGCTGTCAAATGTATGTGTATAGAGCTGTTTTTTGTACACTTTGGTCATCCCTAATCTGAAAGTCTAAAACCTTAATCCTCCAAAATCTAAAACTATTTAAGCTCTGGCATGACACCACAGGGGAAAATTCCACACCTGACATCTTTGCTTTCTTATGGTTCAATGTATACAAATTTCATTTCGTGCACAAAATTATTTTAAAATATTATATAAAATTATATATAAATAAGTTATATATGAAATGGAAATAAATTTCATATTTAGGCTTGGGTCCCATCCCCAAGATATTGCATATATTAGTATGTATGCAAATATTCCCAAATATGAAATCTGAATTTCTGGTCCCAAGCATTTCAGATAAGGACTATTCAACCTGATTTCCTTACTATCTTTTAGACGTCAGCAGAGTTTTTTGTGATGCCCTTCATTTCATTCCTGAGATTAGTAATTTGTCTTTTCTCTGTTTTGTTTGTCAGTCATACTAAAGGTTGTCCATATTTTATCTTTCCAAAGAACTAATTCTTTGTTCTATTAATTTTTCTCTATTTTGGGGGGTTTGAATTTTATTGCTTCTTTTTTTTATTATTTTCTTCCTTCTGCTTGTTTGGGGGTTATTTTTTTCTTTTACTTTTTACCAGGTTGTAGAGGTGGAATAATATATTGTTCACTTAAGAATTTTATCTTTTTCAGCATATGCTTTTAGTGTTATAAATTTCCCACTCAGCACTGCTTTAGCTTTATCCCCTTCACCCTGAGCCTCTATTAATTTATTTTTTAGATTGCTGTTTAGATTAGGTTATTTCTGTTGTTTTTTTCTTCCAGTTTACTGATTCTTTCTTCTCTCTCTAGTCTGCTTCACCCATTTAATTATTGTATTTTGCAGTTCTAAAGTTTCTGTTTGGTTTCTTTTTATATTTTCTATTTCTTTGCTGAGACTTTCTATTTTTCATTTGTTTCAGGAGCATTTGTAATTGTTCACTGAAAGATTTTTATGATAGCTGCTTTAAAATCTTTGTCAAATAACTTTCAATATCTCTTTTGTTTCAGTATTGGCATCATCATTAGTCTCTTTTATTCAGTTTAAGGTCTTTATGTTATGATGAGCAAATTACAAATAAAATCTGGATATGTTGTACTTTGTTATGAGACTCTGGTTCTTATTTAAGCATTTTACTTTATCTTTCTCTGACACTGCTATGTCAAGAAAGGGGGAGGGAAACTCCTTGTTACTACCAGGTTGAAGTAGAATTCCAGGTTTCCTCTTAGGCTCTGTTGATACCTATGGAAGATGGGCTTCTCACTAATCCTGAAGGGGTGGGAATTTTGGCTCCTCTCTGGGTCTCTATGAACTCTGCATTGGAGATGGTCATATTATTCCTACTTATTGGTAAAAGCCCTACTCTCCTTTAACCCCTTTTTGACACCAGTTTTCCATAGCAGAGACACCACAAACAGTGTGCAAGAGTTCCAACTTCTCCACGTCTTCTATAATTCTACAATTTATATGGAATCACAAAGATTATGATTAGTCAAATCGTGTTGAGAAAGAAGAACAAAGCTGGAGGGATCACACTTCCTGATTTTAAATATATTACAAAGTAAAAGTGACCCAAAAAGGACAGTATTCACAAAAAAAAAAAGACATCTAACAATGAAACAGACATATAACAAATGACACAGAACAGAAAGCCCAAAAATAAATTCACACATATATAGTCAACTGATCTTTGATTTGGGTGCCATGAAGACATAATAGGGAAAGGATAGTCTCTTCAACAAGTGGTATAGGGAAATAGGTAAGCACATGTAAAAAAAAAAAAAAAAGAAAGAAAGAAAAAGAAAAATGAAATTCAACCTTCATACACAAAAATCAATTGAAAATGAATTAAAAACTTTAATACCTGAAACTATAAAACTTCTAGAATAACACATAGGGAAAAACCTTAATATTGTTTTCAGCAATGATTCATGGATGCTACAGGTTGATTGGTTTGTGTTCTTCCCAATTTATATATTGGGACTAATATGAGGGTATTCAGACATGGAGCCTTTGGGGAGATGATTAGGTCATAAAGGCAGAACCCTCATAAATGAGATTAGTGCCCTTGTAAAAGAGACCCCAGAGAGATCTCTTATCCCTTAGGTCATTTGAGTTTACACATGAAGATTACAGAGAAAGGTGAGGTAGTGGGCCCTCATTGGACACTGAATCTTCTGGTGCCTCAGACTAAGATTTCTCAATGTCCATAACTATGAGAAATAAATGTCTGTTGTTTATAAGCCACTCAATCTGTGGTATTTCATTACAGAAGTCTAAGTAGAACAACACAATGAATATGACACACACAGGCAACAAAGACAAAGATAGACAAGTGAGACTGTGTCAAACTAAAAACTTCGCAGAGCAAAGGAATCAACAGAGTAAAAAGGTAACAGACGGAATGAGAGGAAAACCATATATCTGATAAGAGGTTAATCTCCAAAATTGCCACTTACAAGGAAATCCTACAACTCAATAGCAGAAAACTAATAATACCATTAAAAACTGGGTTAAGGTCTTAAACAGACATTTCTCCAAAAAAGTCATAAATGACCAAAAAATATATGAAAAAATGCTCAGCATCACTAATCATCAAGAAATGCAAATCAAAATCACAATGAGACATCATTTACATTGTATTAGGCAACAGTGATAACAATATACTGATATAATAGCTGCTTTTAATTCATTAACTTAAGGAGAAGGTAGGCTATTTTATTTAACATAAATCAGAGGTTATCTTTGGCATCTGATGATTAAAGAAGAGCTTAATAAGTAAATTTGCTTATTTCCCCCCTACTGTTAGCATTAGGTACACTTCCATATCCACATAAAAGCAGAATCTGTCACTTCTGAGTTCCGTTTATCCTTGGATAAGTCTCAAGTATCAAAATTGATTTTTTTAAATGTTAATTTGAAAAACAGCACAGATAAGATTCAAGAATGCTTGTTCTTAGAGAAGGATTATTTATTAAGGGAAAGACTTGTCTTTTCAAAATTATTATCATAATTATCACTAAGCACTGAATTCTACATTTCTTAGTAAGGCAAAATACCTATTAGGCTAACATAAGCAGGATGTTGATTGCAGTGGGATATCTGTCTGAGTAGGGCTAAGTAATCAGCTTTGAAATGTCACTCACAGGGAATCAGTAGGGCAGGGGCTATTCTCTGGCAGATTTCAATACATTTTTTTGGAATTATTAAGGATTTGACATCATCCTTGCATAGGTTATTATTCTAGATAACACCAGACACAACATTTAGGACTAGACAAAAAAATTGTATTGGAACAAAGAAAACAGCTTAGACGCCCAAAGAGCCATATCAACTCATTGACTGTGTTGAGGGTCATTAAATCATGCGCTCTCAGAGTTAAAGTTGTTTGGGCCCAACCCACGCTGCTTAGTAATTCTACTCTACAGTCACCTTGCCATGATGTTTTTCTGTCTCAAGCCAGGAAAATTGGAGCCCTGCAATGACAGACCACTTCAGTCTCTGTGTGCTGACTTCCCGGTCTACATTTGTAGGACTTGACTCTATTCCTTAGGGCCAAACAAGGGTTTTGTGAGTAAATAATGAGAATGTAATTTAGCTTAAGTCATTTAAAAACATTAAAAACCTCAATACAATAGGCACTTGACATTTTGAAAGGCTACATGCTAAAACTTTTAATATTCTCCAGACATGAGAATATTGCTATAGAACACAATTTCTTCCTTAAAGTGTATCAAGTTCTCAAGTAGCAGACTAGCAAACTATAGCTACCCACCACTGAATTTCAAGGTGCTAAGAAGTTGACTAGTTTCGTTCACTCCCTAAGTATTTTATGAAACACTTTATGTCTGCAATTGCCCCAGCCTATTCATTTATTTATTCTGCAAAAATGTTTGAAGGCCTAATATGTGAAAGGCACTGTACTGAACTCTAGGTACTTTAGATAATAAAGCAGATTTAATCCCTGTCCTTAGGGTATCAGCAGTCTTGAGAAGAGGCAGTCAATAGATAGGGAAAGAATATAAATATTAAATACAAGGATGGCAAGTGCATTAGTGGAAATAAATAGGTGTACATGAAGACTTTCTTTTTATTTTATTTTTTTAAAGGCAGGGTCTTGCTATGTTGCCCAGTCTGGTGATCATAGCACATTACAGCCTATAATTCCTGACCTCAAGTGTTTCTCTCCCTTTAGCCTCCAGAGTAGCTAGGACTATCTATAGGCCACCACATCTGACTGCAGAGGAAGACCTCTTTGAAGGAATGACTTTTGAGCTGGGAATTGAAAGAGCCACGTACAAAGCAGAGGAAAGAACATTCATAATAGAGAAACAGCATGCGTAAAGTCCCTGAGATTGGAAAAAGCATAGGTTGGGACCAAAGAGGGTATGGGGGGTAGAAAGAAGGTCAGGGTGGCTTCAGAGCAGTGAGAAAGGGGGACGGGGCAGGAGATGGGTGAATTCTGCCAGATAGACAAGGGCTAGATCATGCAGGCTCTTTGTAGACTAGCCATTGTAGAGTTTGGATTTTATTCATAAGCAAATTGAAAGAGTTTTCACAGAAAAGTGACATGTTTACAGATAAGGTCCAACTTGTGGCAATCCAGAGTAGCCATTTTACAGTGGGGTATAGGATTTGCTTGTTAACTCCATGGAAAGGCAGCAGGTAAGAACCCGGGGAAGACTGGCTGGAGGAGACATGAGTGTCAGGAGGCAGCAGGAGGCTCACAAAATAGTCAAAATAGTTGATATGAATTGGTGGCTTAGATCAGGGTGGCAGTGGTGGAAATGAGGAACACTGGAGGACTGACATGCAATTTCAATGTAGAAATGACAGACATAGTGTGTGGATATCATGCAACTAGGATGTGGAGAATTTGGGGGACAGACGGGTGGTGTACTGTGTGGGTGCACCTTGGGACTGCCTTGTTACATTGGGAGATGCTGGCAGATGTCTGAGAGGAGATAGTTAGCAGGTGTCTGCAAACTGGAACTCAGAGGAAAAAGTCTGGGATATAAATTTGGTTTTCTGGAGCATATAGATGTAATTTTACGTTATGAGAACTGAAGACATTACCTAGAGAGGGTGGTAAGGGAGACAAAAAGAGAGCTAGGATGGAATCTGGGGTAAAGGGAGTAATCAGAGGTCAAGGAAAAAAGAGTCCACAAAGGAGTTTGAGAGGATCTAGCCAGAGACAGGAGGAAAGCCAAGATAGTAGGGTGTCAATTAAGTAGAGTTGAGGGGAGATGAGGGGAGTGAAGGATGAAGCGTCTGCTGTACTGGATGCGGGTAAGACTCACTGGTTCTCAACTTCAAAGAGCACAAGCATCAGATCAAAATCATGTGTATTTATCACCTACAAGTGTGTTTCTCCTGCTCCTCTGGAGAAGTGATGACTGATATCTGATTCATGAACACTGTCAAACCACATACTTTTAAAAAAAAAAAGGCCTTTAATCTTTTTTTCTTTATGAATTTTAATTCTCCTTGAATACGCTGGATAATTTCCACAATTCTTTCTATTTTGCTAACATATGCAGAATCTATATTCTTCAAATGTCTCTATTTTTCAAATGTAAAACTATTCTAGATGCAGTTTATTACCTTTTGAAAATTATCCATGTTCATTTAAAAACAGATTAGCTCTTCACCTTCAATGTATTTGAATTGTCTTGTTGCAGGAGCCTTGGAATATTAAGCTTATCGGAAAGTTAGGACAAGTTTTCCCTAGAGGGTGGAGAGTAGTTTTAAATTCAAAGTGGAAAAAAAGTTCCATATCTTAAAATAGAAGCAAGGTTTTTTCTCTGTTTCACATTCTCTCAAGATATCCACAATTCTTTTTAAACTCCCTATTTATTATTAAATACAAGCAATTTAGCTCCTTTGTAAGGTTATGCAAATAACTCATCCAGAATTAGCATTTAACATGCAGTTCTTATATCCACACAAATGTTTTGTATAAAGTTGTTTTAAAAAGATTCAAATCTCTATAATTAGGAAGGGAAAATATATTAATAGGAATAAAGGGATACTCTGCTAATCTCCCATATGTAAATTAGCTTATAATTTCCATCATTTATTTTAGAAGCAACAGAACAATAGAACTTTTATTCTTTAATATTGCCGTCTCTCTCCTTCTCCTGCTAGAAGGTATGTGCTTATATATGTATATCTAAGGAAAAATAACAAGGAATGCTAAATATTTTAGTTTGGTGGAAGACTGATGGCTGGGTAACTTGTGAGTGCGATTGAAGTTGATACTGTGTGCTTTGGCAGCCTGAAGGATAAACTGCAGTGCACACTCTTGGGTTCTCGTTTTAACTTCTTGTATTTCCTCACCTTTTTTGCTAGTGGGGTTGGATAAACTCCCACCAGTTTGGACTCTTCTCCATAGTTTCCCCACCTGCTTCCCTATCTTTACATAGTGGGCATTGCTGTAAAATGTATGGGGAGCTGTTCACTTCCTGGAAGGGCTTCTCTTTGCTTTAGTCTCTAGCTTGGTCTTTGAAAAACAGGCTCGTGTGGGCTGCAGGAGAACACTGGTCACCAGCCTGATACTGGCTGGATTTCTCACTTATCTCCTGGAGCTTGACTTTTCTTTTTCAAGATTCCAGTAGACAGTGTGCACAGTCCTGGGAGCTTAGTATACAGGCAGTCCCTGAGCTACAAATATCCCATTACACGCTACTCGCATGTACATATGGAGGCCATTACAGTAAGTGTCCAAGTGACAAACATCTCTAACTGACATACAACTTGTGCTTACGAAGGGAGGCTATTATGGGTGATAGAGAAATGTGCCTGTTCCAACTTACATACACATTGAACTTGAGAACAAACCTACACATCTGATCTCGTTCATAACCCTGAGATTGCCTGTAATTAAGTGAACTTGAACTAGCATAGTGAAAGAGTCAAAATCACATCAGTTAAAGAACTATTGTAAGGTTTAATTTCTTGAGCCTAGAATTGGAAAGGGATGCTCTGTAGAAACTTTAAATGGAAAATGGGTTTATGTATGTTCCTTACAGTTGCCAAAGTAGTAGAACTAGGAAAGTGGGTGAAATGTATAAAGGGATACGTGTTTTTCCTTCAACAAACATTTAGGAAACTATGAGGTATCAGGCAGATCTCTGGCAGACTAGACAGAAGATAAAAATAAGCATTTATTCACTTCAAGAAAGTTACTGCCCTGGGGGGAAATAGGCATATAAACAAACAATTATAGTAGGTCATGATAAATGCAACCAAAAAGGTATGTATAGTTTGCAGTGAGCACAGGGAGGAAGGCAGCCTGTTTGGGGGTGCCTGGTACAGCTCCGCCATCATGGCTGCCACAGTCCCATCCAAAATTCCACAATCTTTCATCTAAGCCAACTGTCTCAGGGCTGGTCCCCCTGCTTTCCCTCCTGCTGCTTCTACTCTTTTATCTACGTTGTACCCAGAGTAATATTTCCAGAAAGGAAAACCCGATTTGCTCCACTAAAAGCTTCCAATAAATAGCTTTTTATTACCAGATAAACAAAAAACAACCCCTTAATCTGGCCTATGTTTCAGTCTCTAACCTTCTCACGCTCACCTCATTTCCTCTTATACTGAGACTACCTGCCAGTTTTAGGGGACCGTTTCTTTCTCACTCCTGATCCTCTGCATATATAACGCTCTCTGCCTAAAATCCACCTGTCCTGCCCTCACAATTCACATAGATAGGCATATAACAAGGGGAGCACATGTGTGTGTGCTTGTGAGCACATGTGCATTGTGCGTGTACACACACACACTGTGCGCAAATCCGTGTGCACCCACTCACACTTCCATTCTGCCCTTGGCCTTATTAACTCATTTTTTCTTCCCTCTGGTCCACTATACCCCAAGACTCAATGTCATTCCTCCTGTGGGTCCCCTTCTGTGTAGCAGCCTCTGTGCACCTAATTAATGAGCTCATCACACTGGTCGGTTATTAGATGTTTACTTTTCCATTTCCTTTGCTGGAGGAAAGGTCCTCAAGGGTGGGGATCTTATCTTATTCATTACTGTATTCCCAGCAGCTACCATAGTTCCAAATACACTATAGAGGGCAATTACATTTTGTTTAATAGATGAGTAAATGAATAAACTTTCGAACAATGCTGTCAAGATCCCTGTTGGTGTATAACTATCTGTCATACATCTCGGTAGAGTGGCTGTTTCACAAACTTTGGAAGTTTCTTCTGTTTTTTTTTGAGACAGAGCCTCAAGCTGTCCCCCTGGGTAGAGTGCCATGGCATCAGAGCTCATAGCAACCTCTAACTCCTGGACTCAAGCGAGTCTCCTGCCTCCACCTTCCAAGTAGCTGGGACCACAGGCGCCCGCCACAACGCCCGGCCATTTTTTGGTTGCAGCCATCATTGTGTTTGGTGGGTCTGGGCTGGGGATTCGAACCCACCACCTTAGGTGTACGTGGCTGGCGCCTTAGCTGATTGAGGGAAGTTTCTTCAAACTCTAAAACACTACAATTAAATTTGTCTCGGATCCTTTTTAGAAAGGAGCAAAATATTTAGGGTGCCAAAAATGTATACACATTCTAAGAAAGGAAAAAACTGTATTAAAATTGTAATATGCAACATGTGCCAATAACAAAAGACAATAAAAGTCGTGTGGAGCTCCTCTTGTAATTGCAGAAGTCAAATGTGACTCGAGTATTACAAATTTAATAGTTATTTGTTTCCTTTCTTAAAATGTGTATGCATTGTTTGTGCACCTTCTGTATAAGCAAATAATCTATAGGTAATAGACACAAAGTGATGGTGAATGTTGTGTTGACTTGACTGGGGTCTGGGATGCCCAGACATCAGGTTAGGAGTGATTTCTTGGCATGTCTGTAAGCATGTTATGTCCTTGGAAGAGACTAGTATTTGAATTAAGGGACTAAGGAAACCAGATTGTCATTCCCGGGGTGGGGGGTGGGGGGTTGGGAGAGCAGGAATTATCAAAGAGGCAAGTAAAACACAAATGTGGAGGAAGGTTGAATTCTTGCTCTCTGCCTGACTGAGTGCACTGAGACCTCAGTCTTCTCTTGCTCTTGGTAGGACAGACACCATCAATGCTCCTAGTTCTTAGGCTGTGGGGCTCAGACTAGAATTCACTTCATCAGCTTTCCTGGCTCTCCCAGCTCCAGAGGGCAGACTGTGGGACCTCTCGTTCTCCAGGATTGTGTGAGCCAATTTCTTGCAATTAATCTCGTTTTATCTCTAACTCAATACTATCGGTATTGTTTCTCTGGAGAACTGTGAGCACTAATATCAGTGCTCAGACTCCTTGATTCTTTCTCTGAATTGAGCAAAATTTTGGTTTCAGGGTATAAGACAGAGGGTTCAATGGCACAGCAAAATGTTCCTCTATGGCAGGAAGAGCTAAGTCCAGCGGGCTTCATACAGCTGAGGGAGCAGGCTGCTAGAACCCAGCGCCACTCAGTCACATTTAGGAGAAATCAAGCTTTTGTTTCTCCCTTTTAAATCTCACAAAAGTGCAAAAGTTGCAGCCTCCTAAAAAGAGACCTGTCTTCTCCCAGTCCTTCCTCCCAGCCCCTACTGCTCCAGTGGCTTCCAACTGGTAGCACGTGCATTTCTTTGCTTTGAGCTTTGTCTTGCTGCCAAGCCTGTGGTGTGGGTGGGAAGTGCCAAAAAACTGATTCTCCTCAAGCAAACACTGACCAGAGCTGGTATATAACTGCCCCCAAGTGAGATACCTTTAAGGCACACATGCTGCCTTGGCTCCCAGAGTTTCATGGGTGGGAGCTCTGGCTGCCTGCAGAAGGGAACCAGTTTGCTAGCACACCTTTCCTGACTCATAACCCATTGTAGGATCACCACCCTCCAAAAATCAAAACAAAATTTTCATCTCAAGTTTGGCTTCTAGGGGGACTCCAAACTAAGATAACTGCTGATAAACAAATGTCCTTTCATCTTGGAGCCTGAACCTGTCAGAGAAACATGAGGCAGACGGGAATGGCAATGAGAGGCTTATCTTCTCAAGAGAGGTTACTCTGGTCAGGCAGGGGACTGAGCCTGGACACTGGTTCAGAGGGCCAGGTTCACAGACAGAGTTTCATAGATTGTTATTTGCATTGTTTATGGAAGAGATTTATACCCTTACTTGTATGATAATCATATGGAAAATCGATATCTTATCGATTTAATTAGGCCCCAATATTATAGGGTCTGAGCAGCCTATGGTTCAATGTTTACAACAGTGGTTCTCAACCTGCCTAATGCCACAATGTTTTCATTGTTAAAAAGGAGTCGTGACCCACAGGTTGAGAACCGCTGGTTTACAAGCTTATCCACAACCTTAGAAGTTACTGAATGACAGTTTCTGTGGTTTGAATGTGTTTCCCAAATTTCATGTGATGGAAACTTACTGATAATCCACAAATTCACATGTTGATGGTATTTGAAGGGGGACCATAGGGAGATAATTAGAATTAGATAAGCGCATCAGGGCAGGAACCCTGGGACTGTTGGCTTTCTAAGAAGAGGAAGTAAGATCTGAGCTGGCATGTTCTTGCCCTCCCACCATGTATGGCCCTCCACCAGGTTATGATGCAGGAAGAAGGCCCAACGCAGATGCTAGCATCATGCCCTCACACTTGCCAGCCTCTACAACTGTAATAATTTCTTTTTATAAATTATCCAGTTTATGGTATTCTGACATAGCAATAGAAAACAGACTAGCAACAATTGGCCAAGTGGGGTAGTTCATACCTATAATCCTAGCTCTTTGGAAGACTGAGGCAGAAGGATTGCTTGAGGCTAGGAGTTTGGGATCAGCCTAAAAAAATTAGCTGGGCGTGGTGGTGTACAGTTTGGTCCCAGCTACCTGGGAGGCTGAGGAAGGAGGATCACTTGAATCTAGGAGTTTGAGGTTGCAGTGAGCTATGATGATGCCACCGCATTCTAGCCCAGAAGGCCCTAATCCTAACCTAACTTTGTCTCAAAAAAGAAAAGAAAAGCCAAAAAAAGTCAACAATTGCAAAGCTCTGACCTCAAAAATGTTTCTTTCCATCCCTGAGTTTGTCCTAGGGAAAGCAGAGATCTAATCTAACCTATGGAGGTGGCAGAGAAAAGCCAGAGACCTTCACCATTTAGAATTGGTGCCTTAATGTTGATTTGATCCCACCTCCCAACTTGGCTCATGAAGAAACAGAAGCGCAGAGGTGAAGTGGGATGCTCTTGGTCACAGGTGGGCTGTAGAGCCTTACCCCAGTGCTTTCTACCACATCCCGCCATCTCAAAAGCAAGGCCGGTGGCATTGATTAGAATCTCAATCCTCCCCTCTTATTTCTCTTAGAGCAGATTTTCCCTGAGAGAACGAGTTACTAGTGGGAGGCCAATACTGGTTCTGGCAAGCCTATTAAGCCAAGGATTCTAAGATACTGTTTCAGTTTTGAGTGTTTCTTTCACGCTCAGTTAACCCAGACAGAGGCCTCAAGATGTGCTTTTGTCTTGAAAACCAGGCTTCGGAGTATCAGCTGGGGGGCAGTATTAACAGTAAGTCTAGGACTGACTTTCTTCCCATAGGCCCACGGGATAGTAATTACTCTGGGACCACGTGGTTTCCTTCTGTTGGTGCTGTTGCAAACCATATCCACCCCAGACTCCAGATGCCCCCCTTCCCACCTAAAAGGAGACGCTGTCTAGACAGCACTTTCCTCAGGAATGCAGTGATCATTGCATTATTTAACTTTGTATCAGTCATGTGCTAGAAGAGTCCTCTATCAGAAGATAGCGGCTCATTAGACAAACCCTTCCCTGGCAGCTTTGAAAGCCACCCCCATGCCCTTCTGTGTTCGGATTACACAAAGAACTCGGGTTAACTTGAGTAATAAGAAATTTATTGTAAACAACATACGGGAATGAGGGCAGCAAGTGTCTCAGAAGCTAGGGAAGGCTTCCGTGTAGGCCTCACAAACAAAGTTTGCATTCTGGTGTTTTGTGATTAGCTCAACTTCACTCCTCTCTCCTGCTGTTTCAGAGGAATTTCTTTCCAAATGCCCATTTTCTACTTTATAACTCTGGCATTATTAGAGCGCCTGTTCATTTGTAACCTTTCCTGCCTGATGGCCTCTGCAAATGGTCTTCCCTGTGTGTCCTTTCACCTTCAACCCCTCTGCTAATTGCTCAGCCCCATTTTTTATTTCACTTTCAAATTCCCAAGAGAAAAAAATCTTGTTCCCCTGCATAATCAACATTATCCCTTTCTAGACAAAGCTGTGGTGTCAAACAAACTGATAAACCTCTGGACAGCCTATATATTGGCTGGCCTTTTATCACTTGGTCTCGGAAATTGTGTTATATAAAATGTTATGGAAGATGCTTGAGGGACCATCTAAATCTGCCTTCCTTGACCAGGGGCTTCCTATGAGAGTTAATAAACGTCGGCCCACCTGCTCCATATCCCAGAGAGAGGTATAAACAGAGTGGTGATGCTTCCTCGCTCCTTGTGAGACTTCACTGTCAGCCCCTCTCATTCATGCAGGGAGTGAAGTGTTCTCATAGCTTCCAACCAAATAATAAACTATACTACTCTTCCTGCCCCCCCCGAAAGATTCCAGATCCTTGTTGAAAGAAAATTTGGTAGCCTAAAAAATGCAGATAACTTTTAGATTTCTGTGTGTTTAATTTTATTCCATATAGTAATTTAGGCAATAGAGAAAACCGGACCCTGGGCCTCTTTGAACCAAACCTTAAGGACATTTGGGAGTGTGATTTACTTTCAGAAGAAGCAGTTATTGGCTAAAAACTCTATCTTATGATAATTTAGATATTGAAAATGATGCATCTGCGTTTTGGCCATCTTTATGGACGAAGGCGCTCTTGAGTTATGGGTGAGGTCATTCCTCACGATACAAAGCATTCGGCATTACAGAATGAGGTTTAAATTGGAGATACACTATACATTACACATGAAAAAAATTTGCATTTTAACATCTCCAGAATGCTATTAAATATCACAGAAAGATCCATAAAGGAAAGTGTGTCCTAGAGCTTGAAATAGAAAGTGATTGGAAAAAGTAGAAATAGAGTTCCTATTTTTCAGAAAGGAGCCATATCATCCCATAAATCTTTGAAAAGAAGTTTTCTTGGGCGCTGCTCTAAGCATTCAATTGCTTCCCAGGAGCACCTTGACCTTAAATTAACATTTATAGAGTTTAGCTGACATCAAGCTTTGCAGTTTAATGGAAGGCTTAAAGTTGAAGAAGGTAGGTAGTCTAAATTAGTAGTGTATATTAAGTCCTGAATAAGGATGCATTTCTACAACTACCACCATTTTCATTTATTTCCCCCTCTAGAACAATAATAACAATTGGTGAAATATAGGAAATGCATTTCCTTTCATGAATAATACATTTTTATATGTTAACCTCATGGAAACAGGAACAGTTCAACAGCAACAGCAGGAGTAATGCTGTCTTCTTAAGAATGGGTACGTGAGACAATGGCTGGACTATGTGACCTTGACGGTGTTGTTTGCTGTAGAATCTGTGATATAAATGTGGGTTTTAAGAAACATTAACCAGGTGCTAAAATAATAAAGAGGCACCTTTAAAAATGAAGGGAAGGAGAAACTATACGGGGTTACATATAGATTCTATTACAGATCAAATGAAAATGAGGCGAGTTCCATGCTGCTCAAAGCCGGAGAGCATTGGAAGTGGGAAGTGAATGTCTGGGGAGTGATATATAAAGCACGAGGATGGCTTTTTAATACTGCTAATGAGTTGCCCCTTGCTTGTGCTGCTGATAAAAATGGGTTTCCAATATATAGACACATTTCTACACTGCTTAAAGCCCGATTTGCAAATGCTCCCCATTAGCACACAAAGGAAAAGTCCATTCCTCCAAGTATTTATTCTGTCAGAATAACAGTGGCTTGGCCTCTACAGAAGATGCTTTTGAAAAAGCAGGCGATTATGAAAAGTAGTACTACTCTTAGACCCAGGAAAAAAGGCCCCAGCTCTGGGCCCTGGGCAGGCATGGTGGTGGTGGGGGTGATGGGGTGGCCCACGCCAGCCCTCCTCACCTCTCTTGTGTTTTGAAGCAACTTCCTCACAGGTTCCTAAGTCTTCTTCTGGTGGTCAGGACCAGGCAGAGTGGCAGTGCCACCCTAGCAGGTTGCTCTGAGTCAGACCAGGACTTGAGGGAACCCTGGCCCCCTCTTGGGGTGCTCACCAATCCTTTCTGTGGACCCTTTGAATGTGGGGTCAGCCAGATGCTCTGAGAAGTTCCAGGACTTGCATCTGTCATAGGGCCAGTTCCACAGGGCAGCCGGGTGAGTGAATCATTCTTGCGAGAGGCTGGTATTTCATTTTCTGGACTGTATGAGATGGGCCATCAGAATGGTGCTAACAAGCTGATTTGGGGTGACTCAAGTTGTTTATATACAGCATAGCACTTTGAAAATATATTTCAAAATATATATGCCTTCCTCCTCCCACCACAAGGTAGGGCTGGCCCTGTGGATAGTAACAATAAAGATTAAAATCTAGCCAGATTCAAATAAAACAAGAAAGTTTCCCATCTTCAACATAGGTGACATATTGCTTTAAGGTAAGAGCCAGGAAGTAGATTAGTTTCTGCTAGTGGAATGTCTATGAAAATGAGCTACTTCATAAGAAAAAGAAAATACAAACCATTCCATATTAACAGGTACTTCCTTGTGACAACACTTGCTGTACCAGAGAAAGCCACATTTCTTTGGTAGGAGAATTATTTGCTTCCACCCTCTTTTGGACATAATCAGCCCCATGTCTTCTCAGCCTTACTTCCTGTTGTAGCTGTGGCTTCTGTGAACAGATTTCTGCAAGCTTTGCCCTATTTGCTACCAAAAACATCACTTCTCTCACAACCTAGGCAATTCGTGCTGTGAGGTGGGATGCCTGTGACCCCGAAAGTAGGAAGGAATGACCTCCTAGTGAGCAACCCTAAACCTCCCAAGCCAGATGCAAGGCACCTGGAGCCAACAGATAAAGACCTTTTTCCATATGATCCTTTGGGTGAACTGTTTGATTTGGCCGCATAGACCAGCAGGATAGATCTCTAGTGAGCTTAGAGTGGTTACTAACTCAGTACTGCAGCCTCCATTTGCCTGCTCTTCCTTCTTGGTTTCATACTCTCTGGCCCTTCACTCCTGTTCTCCATGATTGCAAATAAACTACCTGCACAAAAGCCTGAGTCTCGGGCTTTGTATTCCTGGGGGGAAGTGAGGCTAAGACTCATAGGTCATTATAATCATTCCCCTAACGTCAACAGGGCCCTTCCACCATGAATTATGTATCACTTAAGCCTGTCTCAGGACATCACAAAGAGCCCTCCACACATGCACATACTTATAACATTTTGTCACATTAATAGAAAGACACACATGATTATCCCGTCATTTCTTGCTAGATACCATTGACTAATAAGGCAGGGCCCATATCTTATGTTCTCTTTTACTTAGGATCCAGGATGTTATTCCAAATTTACTGGATAGCTCATGGTGATAAACCACTGGTAACCTGCAGAAAGTGGCCTTATCTATTAACCGTAGATCTCACCCAATATGGTCACATGAATGAAGGCAAGAAAATAGCTTTCTCTAATATAAATATTGTGAACAAAATGGCACCATTTTTTTAATAAGATGTTTAACTGGCTTTATAAAGAGATACACAATTACTCAACTTCTACCTACCTAACAAATATCATTGAAATTTGTACAAACTCACTAACTGCTGTGTTCAGATAGAATAAAATTATTGTCAGAATCAGGGGTCCTCAAACTTTTTAAACAGGGGGCCAGTTCATTGTCCCTCAGACCGTTGGAGGGCCAAACTGCAGGCCCCAGTACAAGTCGGCTGCTAAGCAGGACAGGTAGTGCTGGCAAAATACCCCTGCGGGCCGGATAAATGTCCTAGGTGGGCTGCATGTGGCCCCGGGCTGTAGTTTGAGGACACTTGGTCAGAATATTCAGAAAATTTCATCATTTTTAAGATTCTGTTTTAAGGAAAACATTCACAGCTATATATTATAGAGTAATTTAGGTGATTGAAGTCAGGCTGCCAAGATATTCAAGTTTCTGTAAGACTTCAAAAATATCCAGGATGTATAGAAAAATAAAGAAGTATTTGTTTAAAATGGACAGGCAAGTCAGAAGTTACACGTTGTCACACATACACATACACAATGATCAGTTAGGCCTGCAGCGTTTGCAGGTGCCAATTTTCCGTAGTCCCAAAGGGAGACTGCGATGATTAAGTGTTTCTCCTGGACAGGCTTCATTGCTCTTTAAAAAGGAGAAAACTCTAGTTAACATCTGGCTGTGATACATTATTGAAATACATCTGAAAATTGCTTCTTTTGGTTAAATAGATGGACTCCTGCAAAAAAATAATTTTGATATGCCTAACCTTCAACTTCTTCTGGTTGTAAGAAAAAAAAAGCTAGACTAGCCAAAAACAAAAAACACACCCTCTTTCTAAGTCCTTATTCTGTTCCAGGCATCATGCAATACAATGTTCTACATATGCTATTTCTAGTGGGGTCAGGGAGAAATGCACAGAAGATAGGCTGTGTAAGAAAAAATGTAGTCAGCATGCTGGCATGAATTTTTATTGTTATATTGTATACATCCTATCTATTTTTGTTATAGTATCTCACATCAGTTAAGTTTTAGTCAGGAAAATATTAAAGAAGCCAGAGTAGGTATTTCAAGCAGAGGGTATTTTATATAGGGAATTATTTACATGTGAGTTGAAGGCTGCAAGAGCAGAAAGGGAATGCTATAGTCCTATATCAGGCTTCTTCAGAGAAATAAAACCAATAGGGTCTTTCTCTCTCTGATATATATATATATAGCATTATGAGAGATTGGCTCATATGATTAGGGAGGCTGAGAAGTCACATGATTAGCTATCTGAAAGCTAGAGAGGCCCAGGAAAACCTTTGGTATAGTTCCAATTCAAATAAAAAGGCCCAAGAAACAGAAACACTGACTTCCAAGGGCAGAAGAAAACAGATGTCCTAGCTCAAGAAGAAAGAGAGAATTCACCCTTTCTTGGCCTTTCTGTTCTATTCAGGCTTTCAACCGATGGTGCTTACTTGTGATCATGAGGATAATCTTCTTTACTCAATCTACTGATTCAAATGTCTCTTCCAGAAACACTCTCAGAGAGATACCCCCAAATAATATTTTACTAGCTAGGTGGGCATCCCTTAGTCCAATCGAGTTGACACATAAAATTAACCATCACAAATCCTGATATTTTAATAACTGCTGGGAGCAGCTACCAGGGGAACAAAAAAATGTAAGATGGGGTCATCAAAACCTAAGAGCTCAGAAGATGCTCACCCTTTCATTTCATAGTTGATATGGGTCCTTAATGGGAAAGAGGGAGAATATGTATGGTTGGGGGGGGGGAGAGGGTGACAAAAAACCCTGGAGGTGGCACTGGCTGTCTAGAAACAAGACAGAAGTAACTTCTCCTTTCCTTCTGCTTCTCAATCTCCTGTCTGGGCCTTCCATTAGAGAATATAGGAGAAAGATGTCAAGGGAGTCTTAGAATGTTTTGTAGTATCCCAGGCCCAGCATCACATAGCAGATCATAGAAAGGTGGTACAAGGAGACAAGAAAGGTTTAGTATAAGGAGACAAGATTTTTAAGACTTTTAAAACTATTTATAGTTTGTTTTACACTTTGAAACTTTGTGATTACAAAGAATACTGTGTAAATTTGGATTCTATCACTTATTAGACCCCTAAAATAGTATTGTGAGATGAAATTATTTTATTGATGTTTCATTAATTTATATACTGACTCATTTATTTACGTAATGTTTCTACAAATTTTTTTTTTTTTCAGTGACAGAGTCTTGTTGCTCAGGTTGGAGTATAGTGCCCTAATTATAGCTCACTGCAACCTTGAACTCCTGGGCTCAATGCTTCTCTCACTTCAGCCTTCTAGGTAGCTAGAACTATAGATACCTACCACTATGCCTGGCTAATTAAAATAATGTTTTTCTGCTGAGACAGCGGTCTTTTATGTTTCCCAGGCTGGTCTTGAACTCCTGCCTGCAAGTGCTCCTCCTGCTTCAGCCTCCCAAAATATGGGATTACAGACATGAGCCACTGCACTTGGCTCCCAGTATTTTTTTTGTTTGTTATTTGTTTTTGATATTATGATTCAATTGCCAGACATAAAAAAAAAATTTAGAAAGCTAGGTGAATTTCAAGCCTACCTAGCTTTGTAGCTTCAAATCTAAATTGCTACAAAATTTTAGTATAAATTGAGCTATCCATATTCCATACCAGAGAATGTGGTTTGAGATCTACTTTCATTACAGTCTATTGAAGCCAAATTTCTATAGAATCACAGTGGGCTTGCATCCTTAATTGGTTCTAAATTAGAAACATGAAATGACTCTTCCTAACCTTTTCAATTTGTCACCCAAATGGCCTTTCCCCTAATATTCCCAGAATACTAAATTTCTGATATTGTTATCTTTATACATAAAGAGGTATTATTTATTGACTGGGACTAAGTTAGTGCCCAAAGTTAGAAGTGGAAATGTTTTCTTTCTGGTGAGGGAAGATAATGAGTAGAAAAAAATTCAAAAATAAAAAATACTTAAGTTCAAACTAAGTTTTGACAACAACTATTGTCTGTGGTATAATTTCATGTTATATACAATTTTCCTAGCAGGATTTCTCCATCTTGATACTATTGACATTTTAGGATAGATAATTCTCCACTGTGGGGAGCTGGCCTGGACATCGTACAATGTGTATTAGTACCCTGACATCTATGTGCCAGATGCCAGTAGACCCCTCAGAGCTTGTGACAACTGAAATGTTTCCAGGCATTGCTAAAACTCTCTAGGGGCACAAAATGACTCCTCCCTCCAATTGAGAACCACTGCTCTAGAACTTTCCTCAGCTGATTTTAATTCCTTCACATAATTGTTGCAAGCATAAAATGATATGTTATGTACATTCATATCTCAGTGGACCTAGCATATGCCCGGTTTAGCAGGTGAGTCCTTAATTGGTAAAATGAGAGAATAACCCTTTTAAGTAAATTGAATTTTTTTTTCGGCTGGGGAAACGTGATGCTTAAAATGTGATCTGATCAGGGTGGCACCGCCTGTGGCTCAAAGGAGTAGGGCACTGGCCCCATATGGCGGAGGTGGCAGGTTCAAACCCAGCCCTGGCCAAAAGCTGCAAAAAAAAAAAAATGTGATCTGATCAAAATCAGTTGAGTTTTTTTTTTTTTAGGATACATTAAAATTTG
Source organism: Galagoides demidoff (assembly GCA_963574575.1). NCBI lineage: Eukaryota > Metazoa > Chordata > Mammalia > Primates > Galagidae > Galagoides > Galagoides demidoff. Next base: position 312 of record CAUYQV010139835.1, on the reverse strand, counting down.
GTTTAATATTTCTTTGCGGCAAAAAAAAATCATATTTGTAGTGAACGAACAACACACATTTTTAGGCTATTGTTTTTAACTACCATCCCATGAATTCATAGGGAAGAGGCTCCAGTAGCTCAGGGAGGCATCTTGCCATTGAATGTGACAAAACATTGACTTTTGAATTCGTGGGAAATAGGTTCCAGCACCTTGTATCACCGTTACATGGGGTCTAATTGGTCACCCTGTGTGCTATGCTGTACACCTATTATGCCATGAACTCATGGAGAGTAAATAGGTTCTTGCACCTAAAAGCATGGGTCCACTGGT